>JBCJKH010050155.1:25806-43110 GCA_039877255.1 Loriculus beryllinus | reverse complement strand
CATCCCCTGCCAGTTGGCAACAGGGGATGCAGCTCCCTGGTGCTGTAGCAGCTCAGGGGAGCGATCCATAGCCCATTTGAGTCCAAATCAGACAAGTTAGCAAAGACTTTGTGCTAAAACACTCACCTGGGCTCAAACAGGCTCACAGGTTTTGTTTTTATCATGGGTGCTATTCTCCACATTTAGCAGTTAATAAATCAGTGTTATCACAGCTTTCAGATATGCAGTAATGGTGGTGGATAGCCACACTCTCCTCCACTCTTGGTTTGGGTTTTGGTTTGGGTTTTTTTAACCCATTTCTGAATATTTTCTTGGGGTTTCTCCCTTTTGATCATGCACTAGAGTTTGGCTGAACGATTGAAGCCAGCGCATGGTGAATCAAGCTCTGGCCTCAGGTTACATCCGTGCAAACCAAAACCAGCAGGAAAACTATCCAAGACTTTCAATAAAGGCCCTGAGGTCAGTGAAGAGGAGTTGATCATGGGAATTCTAGCAAAATTTGGGGGGGGCTGTGATTGGGGGACTCGTGGGCTGGCACTAACTTGGGTGCCAAATCCATCAGGAAGGGTAAAAACAAAATGGAACCATCCCATGAGACTTCAGACCACAGACTGCACTCAGAAGGAGGTGTAAGGGGAAAAAGACAGAGGTGCAAACTGGTGTGGCACCACTGTACCATCCTATCTAAGGTCTAAATTAGCAAGTACAAATGTGCAAATCCAGCCCAGCTGGCCGATGACAGCAGCTTTACATTTCTGGTCAATATTGGTGCAATTACTGATTTACAGCAGTATTTTTTCACTAATTTTAGTGAAAAGCCAACTAGTACTGGGCATGCTCATTGCTGCAATGCCTGTGCTCCTTCATGCTAGGAGCTCTGCAAACACAGAGTGGGGTCCCTCAGGTGATGGAAGCATCAGGGCACCCTGCAGAGCAGAGCAGTGCTGCTGTGTTCCTGCACTTAGCCAACATCAAGAAGTATTTGGTCTTTACTTGAAAGAGATGTAAATGAGAGGGGATGTGATGAGAGCTGGGGATGGCAGTGAGACAGGCAGTTCTGAGGACTCCTGCAGCTTGTACACATCTCAGGTTTTCATCTTTCTTTCTCTGTCTCCACAAAGCTTGTGATTAACATCAGCAACCTTCCATCAGCTCATTCTGTATGTGCATAGATTTATGATATGAAGCATGCCTTGAGATTCTAGTTAACAAAACAAGAATGACTGAAGCCCTCTGCCTCATAACTCAGTAGAGAAGAGGCTTTTCTCCACCTAGGAACCCCACAAACAGCCCATCCCTCCTGTTTTCTCTGATGCCTTTCTCTGATCTCTGACAGGACAAGCGGGTTGCAGCATTTGGGCACCAGACTTGGGGCAGGGAAAGCAGCTGTTGAAGGCAGTGTTGTATGGTTCTAGATGCTCACAAGTGGGAACTGAAACCACTGAGTGTGGTTTCTGGTGTATATACCCAGCAGTGAAGCCACAGACAGCTCAGCATGTGTGGGAGTCAATCTGGAGGGTGTAGTGTATAGCTGGCCAGATGATGCCTGAAAACCCAGCTGACAGGCACTGGCGTCGATATATGAGTGCTTGTGGATTTTACCAGCCATTTATTGTGGCTTGATTTATGACTTCAGCCAGGACCATCTTCTGCCTTGGAAAAAAAAGGACTTTAATAAATGAAGAAGTATAGGAAAGAATTAAAACTTGGCATCGCATTAGCAGAGCAAAGATTATTTCTCTCCTTCCTCTGCAGAATTTGATCTGATTTGGAATTCATCAAGAAAAGTTTTATCCTGAAAAAAATAGGCTGATAGAACTGAGACCCAAGCATGGGATGCAGAGGTTGTGCTGCCCCATGCTCTTATGCATGCACAGATGTTGACCCAGCCTGTCTAACCCTTGTACAGAGCTGCCTCTCTGTAAGCTACTGCCTGAGGAAGCGCTGAGACCTGCCTGGAAAACAGGCAGTAGTTGTGCTTGTGTCCTGGGGCTCCTCATTTTGCATCCTTCCTACCAGCAATCACAGCCTTGGGGAAGCATCAGAAGTCAATTGGCCAGCTCATTGGGAACCCCAAGCGTGGAGGTTTATTCCAAACTTGCTATTGCCTGGGCTTTGAGTGTGCAAAGCTGTTGTGAAAACAGCTGCCTATGCCTAAGCATGCTTTGGGGAACAAGAGGAAGAAAACTGCTTTTTTCCCCCTTGTAATGTTTGCTTTCTAACAGAATAGGGAGATATAAGCAGGGTTCCCTCCGGCATAGCAATACACCTGATACCATCCGCTGCTGCGGAAGCAAACTCATTCTTGCATTATCCTAATGGTGGAAACTGTCAGCCCCGCTTTGATTCACTTTCAGCCCTGTTTCCTCTGGTCCCAAGTCAACATTAATCTTAATTATGTCTCTGCTAACAAGCCTTTAAGAGTTTATTAAACAGGCTTTTGTGTTCCCTAATTGAAAATCTCAGCACAAAGCGTTTCAGGCTGTTTTGACAAATGACTACAGGAGGCTGGTGGAGGGGAGAGGGACAGGGGCATCATTCCTATCGCCACCACTCCACTCACCAGCTGCTGCTGGGAGCTGATGGGGGGACCTGGGGAGTTGGTCTCAGATACAATGGTCCTCTTGGGAAGACAGTGGTATCTGAAAGTCTGCTTGTGGAAATGCCTTTTGTACACAGCCAGCCACATGAGACTGTTCAATACCTCTAAAAACAAAGGGCAGGACTGCCAGGAAGCATGTGTGGCCTATGATTCACATAGAATGGTTTTTGTTGTAAGGGACCTTGAAGCTCATCTAGTTCCAGCCCCCTGCCATGGGCAGGGACATGAATTGTGTCCCAGATCCTGTGTCTTCTAACAGGAGCAGTAATGTCCTGCAGGAAGCTGAAGTCTTTCTTCTAGCAATAGGAGATTTCTTGACTGCATTCACTTTGCCTTTCCTACAGGTCAGACTCAGTCCCAGACACCCACAGGCATTCCCACACCTTCCCCCTGCTCTATCATCTCTCCTGCAACTTCAGTCTTCTATTCTTCTCATCCTTGTACCTGTCTCACCTCCATCTTATTTCTACTGTGTCTGTCCTCCCCCTTAGGGGGATCTATAGACCTGACCTGGGCCATGTTTGCAGATCACCAGCTGCAGTCAGAGTCACATCATGTGCTACAAGAATGAAGTTTGGTCTGAAAAAGGTATCATTTTTGGTCCTGGCTTTTGCACAGAGGCCAGACCTTCCCCACCTCTGCACCCACTAACCTTGGGTCAGGATACAGACCACAGTTGCCAGGAAATAGATGTTCCAGTCAGTAGCCTGCCAACATTTTCAATGATATTGTTGCAATGCATCATATTTAATGAGCAAATTTAGGAAAGCTTTCAATGCATCAATTTTCAGATAAGACAGCCAAATGACCTTTCCAACAAACAACTGGCTGGGGAATTTGGTTTCACAACAAATGCCTGTCCCCAGAAGGAGTTAGAGGAGGAAGCACAAAGGCACCTGCAGCCAAGAGGGCCTGATTCCCATCCCCAGGGAGCATCCAGCTCCTGGGTCAGCCCTGTTGGGCTCTGAAGCATCAGCAGCATGGCCAGGATAAAGCGATTCAGTGTAAATCTGGCTCTTTTTCAATGTAAATCAGCTCTTTTCCTGGTTCTGGGTTTATTTTATGGGCACAGCTCTGCTCCTTGCAGGTCTCCTCCATGGCTCCTGCAGACCATCTTCTCCTCATCCCAACAAGACCCAAGGTGAGCCTTCAAAAGCTCCACTGGCTCCTCCAAAGCCTATACGAAGCATATACTCCCCTATACATGGAGAGACACGGGTTTTCCCTGCAGCCTGGCGGCAGATTTCAGAGGAAAGGATGCGAGCTGACAGCATCTCTGAACACGTTTCATCAAAACATGTCATGCTTTGACAAAGACTGACAAATCCAGACGAAAACCTGTCCTCCCAGCCAGCCATTCCCAGAAAGCAAGAGACAGAAGTGACACTCCCCAACGCACTTAGGGGCTTTTTTTGCACGTTTTCAATCCACTCACTAAGCCTGAGGGATTGACTGACATCTTTAATACCTCGATAGACACTTCTTCACATTCAAACTCCCTGCTCAGCTTTAAGTACTCCTTTCTTGGCCATCCCTTTGATCCATTAAAGCATTGCAAATGTTAACTTTCTAGCTGCTCTACTGAAAACAAACACCCACAAGCACGTGGAGGTCAAGGAACACTTGCCCTGCGCCCATCTGACCTTCACAAGGCTGAAAAATATATTAGCTTGTTGACATTCTTTTTTAAGGCCCCAGTTATGAATATTCATTGAGATTCACTGCAGACCCCTCAACAAACAGATTTTCAACTGCTGGATACCAAAGGGCTTTGCTGAAGTATGTGTGCAGAGGTTAAAACAAGCAGCAGCTGGGATAAAGGAGCACCTTTAAGTGTGTCGCTTCTTATTGCAATGAAAAGGGGTATAAATAGGGTGGAAAAGTCCCATACACAGTTTGCACAAGTGGCATTTGCAGAACAGAGCGATTCCAAATAGCAGCTTCCAGGTGGATATCTCAGAGAGGTCAGGAGATTAATTGTGCTTCATGGGTGACTTCTGGCCTCCTGGTTTTCAGTAGGGATGTCACTGGCTCCATCTCTAAGGGAGACAATACCCAGGAATGCATCTGAACTGGGGCCTGAGGCAGGAGTATATCCAGAGATCAATGGATTTGCAAGCAAGAGTTAAGGATGGTATTTTCACTCCTTCCCCCTTCAAGTTGCAGTTAACTATAGTCCAGCTTCCCAAATCAATACTGCTTATGCCCGTCTTAATGCAAACCTCCCTGGAGCCAGCATGATCCTGAGACATCATCTGCTAAAACCACATCTCTATAGCCTGAGGCTCTGTGTCTTGCTGGTCCCAGGGACTGAGTTATCACTGGGATCCAAATGCTTCCTGTGATGCAGGATCCTGGCACAGCCTTGATACATACAGCAGCAAAGCTGTATTTCTAGCCTTCAAGCAGAAAGAAGGCAAAAGTTGCTCATTTTATACTCGTGTGGTTTGTTTCCAGAGCAGCTTATCCAGCTCCACCATCTCTGTCACCTGAAATGTCTTATCTGGTCACCTCAACCTGCACTTTGTTTTGATGTCACACTTATTCCTGGACATTTTTGTGTTGCTTGAATAACTTCATCTAAATCCAGCTTTGTTGCTATGAGATGGATGATGCTCTGGGGTTTCTGTGTTTTCTCTATTTCCTGCTGTAATCTCGTAACACTTAATCCTCTGTGTATCTTCATCTTTCCCTGAAAAGTCATTGAAGGTGAAAGCTTTCTGTACTTGCTCTCTTACCACCTCTATCTTGAGCCTTTAAGCTCTCAGCCCAGTTTTCTGACCTTGAGCAGTAAATCACCCCAAACACCAGATATGTCCTGTTCCTTTAGACTATTTTCCATTTCCTAGGATGAACCTTCCAAGTTGCTGTAGTGCTGGGTTTTTTCCAACATGGGTAATGGAAAAGCAATAGTCCTGAAAAGAACTGGGTGCTACAGGGGGTGTACAGTCCTTCCTCTGGTTGTGTGAGGCAAATAGCTAAGTCTGTGTCTCAGTTTGACTCAACAGCACACTTGCTGCAAATATACAGCCCTAGATGTGCCCAGAGAGCAGAAACAAAACCATGGTGGAGACAAAGGGCTCTTAGCAGCACCATGTAGAAGGTCTGAGGCTCCAGAGTCCAGGTCCATCATCCAAGATCACCATCTTGACAGCATCTTTCAGTCTGTGCTTGGCTATGGTACCTCGCTACCATAAAATAACAAGACTTGGAATCAACAGACACATATTTACTCAAATTAAGAACATGACACATAGCACAGGCTCTTCCTACCATCTCAGGCTGATGCATGTGAGTCATGGCCATCACTTATACCCTGAAGCTGCAGCAGCTCTGCACAACAGGAGAGATTGTGCATGTCACATCCCAACTTCCCTGCAAAGCTGCTGCTTCAGACAAGCAGAACAAAGGCAGGTAGCACACGCCAGAGCAGCGTCATGTCATGAGAAGAAATGCTGGCTCTGAAGAGATGTGATGACAGTCGCTGCCATGGGCAGGGGGAATTAATTGTGCGGCGTCCAGAATTAATGCGATCATTCTGCTTCCCTTTCTGCATTGCTATTAAGCCTCACACCACAGGCTGCATTTAACCACATGTGTGAATCCAGTCCCATATGCCAGGTGATAGACAGAGGTCTGATGGGCCTCACATCTCAGCCTTGCAAATGTTTTATTTCCTGACGTGCATATGCCTGACTACTCCAGACAGCAAATCAGTGCAGTGAAGTGTCATTTACATGGAATAAATTCATATCACCAAATTGTATTTGGATTTCTCCAACACCTGTAAAATCTTATGTGTGGGAAGTGCAATTGCATCACATTCTGACCTGATGTAGCCATGATCTAAATGTGAAGCTGAGCTAAAAAACACAGCCTGAGCCAAGCAATGTGAATAAGAGGTTTCTGCAACCCTGAAAAGGATGGGTTTATTGGCAGGGCGACATCAACCCTGCCTTCAAGGCTGGGCTCCTTGACCAACTCCTGCAATGCTGGTAGCCAGCGTGAACTTAGTCTTGAGTCACTTCAGGCAGTTCATTTAGGTGAAATTCACTGCTGTGCATGAAGCCAGAGTGAAGTCTATGAACCACTTATGTCTCACAATGATGGACCTAGCGCTTGCTGGTGGGTGGATTTCATCCTTTGTGAATCCCTTGAGAAATTTCCCAATAGGATATTAAACCACCTCCGTACTGTTCAATGGGCAGAAGCCAGCATTGTCAGAGATGCTCTCAGCAAGGAGCACTTGCAATTTCCAGAGAGCACAAAAGGAAAAGTGTGGAAAATGGAACTGTGCAATAAGCTCATTCACAAAGCTGTTCCTCTTCCTTTCCCCCCCCCTCTTCCAACCATCCTCCTTCCCCAGTTCTTTAAAAGGTACAATTTGAAAGCCAAGGCTGATCCTAATCGTCTAATTAAAATGCTGATGGATTTCAAAGCACATCAATATGAAAAAACCCCACTAGTCTCAAGACTTTTGAGATGTAAGTAAGTGAGGTGCATATGACACAGCTGAGCTGTCTGAATTCAGTGAGACAGAGCAGTGTGGTGTTGACCCTGGCTGATGTGACACGTGTGTCACAGCCCATGCTGGTCACTGTGGCAGCTTAGCTGGCCCAGCCTGAAGGCTGCTGCTGGTCCAGGGATGGGTTTCAGGTAAACAGAAAGCCTGTATTTCGTGGGACATCTCTCAATGGGTACTAGCTACATTACTTTCAATGTGACAAAAATAGGAAGGGAAGATGTAGGTTCTGCAAAACTCAGTTAAGAATGGCTCTGGACTGGTGTCTTGATGTTGCACTGGTTAGCCAGGCTTGGGATAGCTTTGGCACATCCCTGCACTTCTCACCTGCGCTCAAATCAGTGTTGGGAATAACTGGGTTTAGCCAAATAGGAGGGAGGAATGAATTACACAGGTGTGAGTCAGAACAGTGCTAAAGACTAAAACTCACTGTTACTGTTACGCTCTCATGAGTGTAAGCATTAAGGAGAGGAGCACAATAGGAGCTTGCATACACAAGCTGTCACCGAGACTTTTCCAGTCAAACTGATAGTCGGAGGGAAACTAAAAGCACAAATGTGTGACACTTGAGAAGTCAGCAAGTGTCATTGCCAGTGAGTAACAACCACTGCAAGCTCAAGCAGCCTGTAACAATTCCTGCAGCACAAGGCTGGGGAAGCACCTCTTTGCTCTGTGGCTTGTGACAGGCTATTGCACCTGAAATCCTTCAAGGGCTGTATTTGAGCTGTTCTTTGCACTAGGACTTGCTGTGCACAAGCTACTTTGCCCCAAAAGAGGGTTATATTTAACTCGGTTATAAATGTGAATGGACAAACACTCTTTAGTCAGCAACCGGCTGAGGTTGCAACCCAATACCTGCAGATAAGAGATTACAGGACCCTTCCTGAGGATCCAAACCAGATCCCAGGCAGAAAGAGATGAATTCTGCTATTAACTTCAATAATAGCAGGATCCTACTCAGCACATAAATCACTTTGGGACAATATTTTATCTAGTGCCACAGGGTATTGTTCAGTGTGAAACTAAAAGCATTTGGGGAATTTTATATTGAGTATCATAGCTCTTTTTGCATTTTAAAGACCTACTTCTTGACTTGCAAAGCAGCTCAGCCTCTGACAAATATCACCTCATAAAAGTACTTGGTATTTTCCTTCTCAGTGGTTTAGCAAAGGGTCAGGCCATGAGGCAGTGCAGCAGTTCAGAAGCCTGCAGCATCCTCACAGCTTCTTCAGCTCCACACAAGAGGTGCAGCCCAATGCATCTGGAGACAGTAGCTCCTGCTGCAGGCGAACAAGGCACAAGAGAACAGGAGGGACATCATCACTGCTGATATTGGGAATGGATCACCTAGTTATTTATCCTGCCTGTCACAGGGCTGTCCTGAGACACTGTGGATTGACTTTCAGCCAGTTCTCAGTGAAGGCCGTGGATGCTAAATTGCTTTGCACTGTCAGAAGAGCATTGCAGGCCATGTGAAGTGGACAAACTGCTTTGCCCAGAGCCTCAGTAGGAAAGAAGCTTTTTGGCTTGACAGAGCACATGGTACCTGTCAGCTCTGACCACCCACTGTGTTCTTCCCCAAAACCCCTAACAAATGACATCCCCAGTAATTAAACAAACCTGATTAGTGGTTTTATGGCTGATAAAATTATAACCACTATTCTTAATGAGCAGAGACTCAATTAGATGAGGTTAATATACCAAATAAATGTCATTTGCTCCTCTTCAGAATAATCCAAGGTGAAACACACCAGCACTGGGAGACACTGTGCCCACAATACAGCCACACCAGAAGTATTGATGATGAAACATTTGTTAGCATGCAAATCATTAGAAGACCTGTCACTGAATACCTGAAATCCCCAGGACACAATGATTTGAATCATCTCCAATAACAGACCATGTCTGATCATTGCAGGCACCAGGGATTTGCTATATTCAGGCCATATTCCGTTACCTACCTGCTTGATTTTACTTCAACTTGATCACTGGGGTATAGCTGAGGGAATGACTGAGGACTATACTGGGTTAGATGTGTAACCCGCACCAGCTATTCATTCAGCCTTCACAGATGGGAGCAAGGCTGAGGAGGAGTCCTTGCCAAAACCCCATAAATACTCTCTCTTAGCCCTGATCCACTTTAACTTCAGGTCTTCATAGCACTAAACTCTTCTGTTTCTTAGTGGAATAATACATTAGCTGCTTAGGTCTGTTTAAATTGTCCCTGTTTCAGTATGATGGAGAGAAACTAAAGTCACATCCACTGTTAAAGCTAAGGTTATGCAAGGAGCCTCTATGACTCAACACAGTTGTAACGTCCCAAATTAAATGTACCTGGTAGGTTTTCCATGTTTCCTGCAGTACATATTCCTCCCAGCCCTGTATATCCATTCCCAGGGGAGCAGCAAGGCTTACTTTCTCTCTGTAATGGATAATAAAGCCAAGTCATGCAACACCACTGCCAGATGTGCACAGAAAACACAGCAGGAGAGCAAGGAGGAGCAGGCATCCCCATCACCTATCCCAGTAGTTCCCTCTGTAATACATTAGATGTTAAGAACAGCAGATGACAAGTCTTGCACACAGCGAGCCTCGCCGCAGCAGCATTATGCTGCTATCAGTTTACTGCTCCACCCTGAGGAGCAACTGCCATTAGTGTGGGCTATAAGGTACCCCAGCTGATGCTGCAACAGTGATGCTAAGACCCACATCCTGCTTAGTGGCTGTCTTGGTTCTATGGATCATTTCCTATAGAAAGGAGCAGGTTTTGGGTCCAGAACCAGTGTTTGTCCACAGTTGTGTGATTTCAAAGCTTTTCACTAGAGTTTGGAAGTTCGAGTATTTTCCTTCTCTCCTTGGTTTTACCCAGCACTTAAAGCAGAAGCAACGAGGAGTCCTGCCCAGGCCACTTCAGAGGAACTCTTATCAATGGGATCCAGGCACCACAAATTAGACTGCCAATCCCCTAAAGAAGAGGCAGACACCATTTTATTCCCTGGATGCTGATGCTTGCCTGGACCTGCCATCCAAGATCTGTATAGTGTGTGATTTACACTTCACCATGCAGGTGCCTTTTCAATCAATGAGATAATCAGAATTCTGCCTTACAAAGCATGAAAAGCACAGAGAAACAGAGGGAAGAATGACCTCATGGAGTAATTGATTTGCATTCTTCCTTGCTTGGAAACAGGGTGATGTGATTCCCTCGGTACATGCAGGCAGCTGCTTGGCAGCTGTGCAGTGCTGTGCTGGCATTTTAGAACAGCAAAACCCCAAACCCAGTGGCCATTCCTTTGTTTTCTGCACCAGATCTTTCACTCCTTAAACTGCCTTTTGATGGCAAAAGCAGGAGACCTGTCACTTGTTCATAGAGCAGCATTCAGGACCCTGAGCTAGCAAAAAAGTGCCTGCTCCTCCCATAACCAAGAGAGGAAGCAATTTCTTTGTGAGCTGGCTTTAATGCAATTATCTCTGGAAGAAAGGAGTTGTAGATAGCATTAGGTTGTC
The DNA here is from genome assembly GCA_039877255.1 of Loriculus beryllinus. Taxonomy (NCBI): domain Eukaryota; kingdom Metazoa; phylum Chordata; class Aves; order Psittaciformes; family Psittacidae; genus Loriculus; species Loriculus beryllinus. The sequence continues at coordinate 32,479 of JBCJKH010050155.1, read as the reverse complement.
ATGCTCAACGTAGGGCAGCAATTGTCAGGGTGCCCAGATCCTCTGCAGCAGCTTTTGGCAGCTGCTGTCAAGAAAGCATCTGCTGGTTTGGGAGGGGTGAAGCAAAGCTCTTGTCTCCACATCATCACAGGGACTCCACCAGCTCATCATCCCTGTGCTGCTGGCAGGGGGATACAACTCTGCCCACATCTGCTGTGGCCAGACTGGATGCTATGAGGACACAAACAACCAGCCTGGAGCTTTCTCCACAAGAAGATAGGTCCTGGCCCATTGCAGTCAAACAGTGGGTGAGCTCTTTACCAAGAGACTTCCATCTGAAGACCTGGCTAGTAGAAAGCCTGTAAAATCTCACTAAATCAGACAAAGAAAAGGTGCTGAGGAGCCAGGTAGGGTGAACTGGCAGAAAGAACACACAGGTTTACAGTTTGCATGTGCTGATGCTTGGATCTTTGCCATGAAAGCCATGGAAAATGAGTGCAGGAGGAGAAAGAGGCATCACCAAGCTTTGGAGCAGTGACAGGGAACCCTTTCACTTTGTCCCATCTCTTCCAAAGTAACAGAAGAGGCTCCCAGCCTATCCTGCAACACCTCTTGCTGCTCTGACTGAAGACACAACCCAACAGTTTGGGAACTGCCATTCCCAGTCTCCTACCCCAGCAGACTCAAACAAGGGTGGGGAAGCAGCATGTGCAGGCCAAAGTCCTCTGCCTTTTAGCTATGTATTGCTCCCTGGCTTCTAAGTGGTTTCTATTTGTTTTAACACTTTCCTCTTCTATCTCCTGCATTTTATCTGCTACTTTAAATCTTTGTTAGTGAATAGATTCTTAGTAGAATCATTAAGTTCCATTCAACTCATCCAAATGCAAACCATTAGCTTTATTTGTTGCTTAGTTTCCTTATCTGCATTGATGTTATCTGCCTGTTCCTGTTGTAAAATAGGATTTTCCTTACTGGGGGGAAAGAAAGCACTCTGCTGAAGGCAGAGGTTCCTTTTGTTCTTATGTAGACAGAGAAGGATCCTTCCAGAAGGTGAGTAGGGATGAAACTGCACTAGAAACAGCTTCCTTACCCCAAGTAAGTCTGTAAGAGGATGGGAACAAAGACACGCAGCACTGAACTGCTGCTGTGGAAAAGTCTGTTTGCTATCAGATCCCATTCTGAGAATTTACAGGCATAAAAAGCACTCAAATAGCTAAAGTTTAGGGGAATTTAACATTTTGTGTGAAAGTTGGCAGAACACAGATTTTGCCAGTCTCTTTTGGCTGGGAAAAGCCTGATTCACACAAGCTCACAGCCCTTGCTAAGCTTATAATCAACCAGAAGAGAGCTGTGATTGCAGCAGCTACTAAGGGATAGCTTATTGCTGCAGGCTAAAATCAACCAAGGAATTGGGCTATCTTTGAAGAACACACAGCAAGATTGCAGGGTTTGCAACCCTAATCCTGCCTCAGAGAGCTGCTGGGAAGCCAGGACCAGCAGCAGGATGAGCACAGCCTTGCTCCAGTATAGCACAGACACATGGTGAGTTTAGGGCTTAGCTTAGGGCTTAGCTCAGGGGACAGCACCAGCCCTCACACGTCCTCTTCTCACCTGGTTTTAACTACTCATTACCATCACAGGGGTCCATGCAAGGCAATTAACTCTGCTTCAGATCCACTGCTAAACCTATAGCAAGATGAAGACTTAATCTCCACCTGCTGCTCTGTTTATTGAGACTCCAAGTGCAACGAAAAAGGCTCTTAAAGTAGATGATTTCTGCATTACAGTTCACTAGAACAGACTCAGAGAGGCAAAGAACAAGCTTAGATTAATTAACTCAGATGAGACTGACAGTACAGAGCAGCAGGGCCTGACCAGAAGCAAATACACACGAACAATTGATAGAGAAAACAGGGAGTGTACAGAGAGTTTAGTTCCTTGATGTCACCTGGCATCAAGAGCAGTACACACCAGCCCAGTCACAAGGTCTACCAGGTATAATGAGCACTAATAGCACTCTAAGAGCTTTCAACTTGAATATTGGTTGTCACAGGCAGAATTATAAGCCCTTCAGTACCTCTTTCAAGAGAGCATTTCTGAGTAATTACAAGATCCTTTAAAGAGTGCACAAAAAGCACTAAATTCTGTAAGAACAAGTCTTCTGCCAGTGCAGAAGTTGCAAGGCCAACAACAGAACTGAAGAAGGGCCCTTATAACACCTTCCTGGCTCAGTACTGCTGCAGTTCATCACCGCTGACAGAAAAGACAAGATCATACCCACCACATTATGAAACACAGAACTTTCCCCATCATCTATTAAACGAGTATTCTCAGCTATATTCTTTCCCCAGCATCTCACTCATCAAACCTACATGAAACTCACCTCTTCCAGCAAGCCCAAAAGACATCTGATCACTAATTGCTGCCTTATAAAGCCCCTCAGGTGGTTAACAAGATTCAGGTGGGCTCCAACTAATTTGCTGCTTCTGCATATAAAGAGGAGCTCAAGAGCCAGCACCTGATTCTGCTGTAAGGAATAAACAGGAAAGAAGAAGGAAGGGTGAGAAGAGTCTGTGCTATTATTAAGTTTCTAGGGCAAGGAGACTTGCTCTGTTAGAAGTTAGATGCTTCTGCCCTTGCATCCAGTGAAGTGTTTTTAGGGTAAGTCTCTAAGCATGAGGTTTTTTTTTTCTGCCTTACACCTACAAGGGCAGGAACAGAGAAAATGAGTAGAAAATAAGTTATAGAGTAATTGTGTAGCTGAGTAAGGGTTCTGCAGAAGTTCTCTAGGTCATAATGTGATGCTTCATTTAGTGCTCTTGTGTAGGAAAAGGGTAGTAAATGACTATTAAGAAGTGATAAGACAAGTTTGAGCAGAGGGTTCAGCAGGTCAGGTAGAGCCTCAGTGATTACTGAGCTGTGCTGCAGCATTTGTTATGTGTGGGTTTGTGATATTGGAAATGGCAGAGTGAAGTGAAAGTAGGCCTGGCTCATCTTCTTCACATGAGGCTTTTGGGAGAGCTCTTTCTTGTAGTTTTTCCAGGCTTTTCTCAGTGAAAAAGCTGAAGCTAAAATGTGCAGGAAGAGCAGGTTGAAGGGGCAGTGTGTGGCTGTGTGCTATATTCCTGCCCTTATTGTTCCTGGTGGATCCTAGGATGCTGTCGAAGGCTTGCCAGGATGGTGAGCTTTCCTTTTGTGCTTGCAGATTTTGATTCTTTTTCTAGTTGAAGCGCTTTTTCCTTATATTGAGCAGAAATGTTGCTGTGTCTCCAGTGGATATACACAGGTCATTGGCTAGCTAACTTCCATTTGTCAGTCCTTTAGTGCAAGGACAGATGCTGTCCCAGCACGCTTCCTCCTTGTGAGGTCCTCCTCTGGGGACCTGATGCTGTAGAAATAAAGGTGAGGATGTTAGATGAGTTCATGTCCTCCCTTTTGCCAGAGTTTGGGCTAGTAAGACCAGCAGTCAGAAAATGGAAGTCATGTTGTCTGCAAGTTCAGTTTAATCTTTCCATGCTAACCAAAGGAGGTGGTTTTGGGGGTACATGCTTCTCTTCTGATGCTTTTTGTAATCTTTCTGTTGTTAGAAGAGGCTTCTGTTCTCCATTTACAGCTCCTTGTATATGACCTCATCAGGTTTCTCTGCTTCCTCTATTTCTGCCCCATCCCAAGAACAGGTAAGGTTATATAGGCAAATTGGCTTACTGGTGCTTTGTCAGTGAGGGCTTCATGCTCCACAAGGATCCTGGCCTGAGAGAGCCCTGCAGGAGAGCTAATATCCTAAAATGCACTTGAGGTTTCTAGCAGCTGATGGAGCTTTGTTGTTTCTTTGTAATACTGTTCACTGAAGGCGTTGGAAAAACACGACAGATCCCTGATGGCTTATTTCAAAGCAAGAAATACAAAATGTCAATTTAGGGAAATAATTGGAAAAATAAATACAAATTAAGCTTGTTTCCTTTTCATTAAGATTTCAGTGCTTAACCCCCAGTTTCATGTGTTCAAAGCTTAGCTTCCAAGCCACTTACTGCTGGGGGGGAAAAAAGGGATTTAAACTCTATTCCTGTAAGAGAGACCATGGCGTGTTGCATGTATGTTGATGAGCACCTCTCAAATACTTGTGCTTTGGATTTGGCTCATTGAACTTCTCTAAACTGGGATTCTTGTCCCAGCCCTTGACGTTGGGCAAACCTGATGGGTGCATTCAAAAGGGAGCAGGAGGCATGTCTTTGTGCATTAAGATTTTAAGAGTTTTCAATTTTTTCCCCCAAAGAGCACTGCAGGCTGAGATTTTCTGTGCTTTCATGCTATAAATGAGCAATTTGAAGAATATTTGTAAGCCAATACCTTTTTTATTATTTGAAAGCTTATTCTGCACCTGAAATCGATGTTGCTTTAATTATTTTTAGGTTAGATAGAAGGAAGAAATTCTTTGCTGTGAGAGTGGTGAGGCATTGGAACAGGCTGCACAAACTATGAGGGCTTCATCCCTGGCAGTGTTCAAGGCCAGGCTGGATGGAGCTTGGAGCAACCTGCTCTAGTGGAAGGTGTCTCTGCACATGGCAGGAGGTTGGAACTGAAGGAGCTTTAAGGTCTTTTCTAACCCAAACCATTCCATGATTTACCTGCTTTTGCCACAGTCATGAGCATTTTGAATGTGCCTTGTTGTTTCAATGGGCTATATCTAATTGTATCTAGGTGCTATGGAAATGTGTATCTATAGTGATATGGATGGATGGATTTTTGCTTGCTTCCTGGTATAAATTAATTTCTATAAAAACACTGCAGATTGGGTATGAACACATTCTAGGTATGTGTTTTCCATCACTAACTCCAGAGAGATCATTATTTTTCCTTTTTAATTATAGTCAATGCAATGAACTGAGAAGGGAATGGGCCAAAGCTGTTGTGAAACCACTTGATAGGTGAGGGAACCTTGACAGCCCTGTGACTGCATCCGTATCAGGAAATAATCCCTGCTCCACCACAGGCACATCATAAAATCCTCCACCAGTGGTACCCTGCACTCAGAGTGTGATTTTTGCAGCTGCAAAATCTGAGTCTGAGTAGGGATGATTAAGAATTAGGGATAAAAGAGGAAAAAAGACTCGGAGCTCTCAAATGTGATACATGGGTAGGGAAAACCAGTCTGCAAATGCCTTGGCTGAATCCAGTGCAGTGGCAAGGTCTGTGCTGGTGCATGTGTTTGCTTTCTGAACTAAGTGGTGTGCTGCAAATAAGCTGTGCAGCCATTAGGGCTTTTACCATCACCCTAATGGAACAGCTGATTAGGAAGCTTTTTTAGGAGGAGGGTGAGAAGGAAATGCTGTTCAATGGCCTAACCTAAGCAGCTGGAATAGATGATGACAAGTCAGTGGAGGATTTTCATGAGATGCTCTTGGGAATGCTTCTTAAAGCTATGTAAGCTTCCCACTTCTCAGGATTGCTGGCTGTGATGAAAGCTAGAGCAAAAGTGATGTTTTAAGGCTCATAGACCTGTTTTGATTATGCATTTACTTTGCAGGCAAGCTACTCAAAAGTTCGCATCTTTGCAAAGATGGTGAGATCTCAAAGGTTTGGTATTCATATTCCAGCAAGGAGGCATGAACTTCTCTGTATCCTGGTACTTGGTGGTGGCTGTTTGCTGGCCTGCAAGAAGAGGGGCTGATGCCAATCTAGTTTCTTGAGTCTTTTAGCATTAAAGTAACTGCAATCTTCATGTGAGTCTGTCATAGGAGACTGGATGTTCAGTCAAGAGCTTTTAGCCCTCTACTGTGACAAAGCCTTAAGAGACAAGATAAACCAAACCAGGGTACTCAAAACAAGTGTACTCAAAGCAAGATCTTTATTTCAGCTACTTTTCCAAACAGCTGTGGGTGGGTGAGGTACAGCAGTGAAGCAGTTTGCCTTAGCAAGAACTTGTCATGTACGCTTCATACAAATGGCCTGGGATGCAAACAAGAGGCTGGGAATGCAGGAGCTGGGGAAAATGATGCTTCTTGTTGCTGCCTGTGCCTTTTGTCTTATGTCAGTAATTTTTTAGGAGGAAAGAAATGGCTTAAAATATCACTGCTTGCAGGAAAGCATCTCTTTCCTTCCAGTTCTCTCTGCTTTCTAGAAATGAGGCTGTTATAAGGTGGGAATTTTCAGCCTGGCAATGAGCACTCTGAAATTGGATCCTAAGGCAGGGCCCAGAATTTCCCTTAAAATGGGGAATAGCCACATTCCCAGCCATGTTGTATGTTCTTGTGTATTGGTAGAGGTACAGAAGTCTAGCAAACAATGTCCCTTAGAAAAAGCTTTGCCAGATTGTTATACTGTTCTTTATCCAATTCTAGCATTATGCTCTCAGAATATTGCGTAAAGAGCAACAAAAATGTCATTTAGGGTAAATGCACTGTGCAAAATAGTGTTCTTAACACTGGTGAGTTCTTGCCTACCTGAGTGGAGCAGACCTGGTGTAGGTGCTTACCAGCAGTCTTGCACACTGCAAAGATACTCAAGTATTGTTGTGTGAGTAGCAACATTCCTTAACCAGCACCCAAATAACTGGTGTCTGAGGAGGATCCTTAGATATAATTAAAATGTCTTCTCTAAAGCAGAGCAAAGAAGTTGAAGTTTTGTTACCAATTTAGCAAACTCTTTAGGGATGTTACTGGGGACCTGTATAGGGCTGCAGAACTGGGGCCTTCTG
>JBCJKH010050155.1:6436-17855 GCA_039877255.1 Loriculus beryllinus | reverse complement strand
TTTCCAGTGTGGATGAATTGCCCTAAATTCCTCTGTCCCCATGAGCAGCAGTGGCTCATGTGGTTACCACCTGCTGTCTCCAGCTGAGATTTCACTGATCAGGTATGGGAAGAGATAAGCATTCCATGCAAACATCTCTTCGTATTACTGGCACATGCATAGACCTGGGGGGTTGTATGAATTTAACACAGTCCCCTGCAGACCTTGTATGGGGAGAGGCTGTGCCTGTTTGGAAGCATGTAGAGGGTAGCTGCATCTTCGCATGGTATTGCCTTTCCTGGTCTGTGACAGGGGTTGTTATCATGCTTAGAGCAAGGGTGCTTGCTGGTTCCAAAGCAAACAACTCTTCTCTCTCCTTCTCCTTATCCCTGCCTGCAATTCCAATGCCAGGAACATGCCTGCAATGTCCTGGATATGGTCCTGCTCTGGGCTGGGCGGCTCCTTGAAAGCAATCCCGTCTCTGTGGCAAGCCCAGGCTGTGATTCAGCCCAGCGCTGCTGAGGCATAAAGCAAGTTACAGTAAGTCATTCCCAGGGCAGCTTTTCTGATAGAGCAAATCACTGACAAAGTGGGTGGCTCCCAGCCCTCCTCACCCTTCCCAAAGGAAAAGCAGCTTTCCTCTGCAGCTTGCTGCTGTTGACTCAGTCACTCCAGGAACCTGGATTTCTGTGTGCTGAAATAAGGCAGCAGAGGTGCTCCTGCAGCGGGTCCTGTCCCAGCTGGATGGATGAGAGCACCAGGACATGGGTGCTGGCAACATAAGGATCATCCCATCCTGGCATCACTGCAAACCCCTCAAGCAGCACATCGCAAAGAGCTGCAGCTCTCTGCTGAGGCTGGAGAAAGAGGATGCCCTCAAAGTCTCCCTGTCTGTGGAAGATGCCAGGAATTGGCACTTTCTTGCCCTGGGCTCCTGCAGCGGAACAGGCACCATCCCCATCCCACTGCTCAGCCACAGCTACAAGCAAAATTGGACTAGGAGAAAGCATCACTCTGCAGTGCTACGGGTGGTTAATGGAACAAGGAATGTCAGTAGGAACAAATTAAAGCCAGCTCAGCAATAACCTGGCCTTGCACTTTGCCTGCTGCAGGGAAGCAGAGAAAGCAAGACAAAGCAGAGCACCTCTTTCTGTGACTCACCCAAGCAACCTGCTTCTGCAGGTGAAAACACTTTATACCCTATAGCAATAGTATTTTCTCCCTCCAACTTATTCAGACCCAGTTAACTTACCTTGTGACTCAGAACCCCCGTCTCTTACTTTCCTTGCTGTTGCTTAGCAGGATGCATAATATGAAAGCTGCTGTTCATTCAGGTTCTTGACTTCCCAGTAGCGGCTGCAGCTTCCTAGCTGGAGTCCAAATGAAACACTTACTGAAGCCCAGCAGCTGGGTTGTTTGTCAAAGCAGGGTTTTTTCTCTTGTTCCTTTGCTTGCATCAACTCGTGCTGAGCTCCTGTGCTTTTGTCCTGCTATAGTTTCCTCAGGACTCCCAGCCAGTCTGTCACGTTGCACGGTGCCTCTCACAAGGATGGAAACGAAGACCAAAAAAATCTGTGAATAAAGAAATATGTATCGAGAAAAGCACAGCCCCAAAACCACATCCAGTGTTCCAGCCAAGAGGGAAAGTGCTGGGATCACATGGAAATAATTTTGCTTTGGGTGATTTCAGCATCTTTTCAGGCAGGAGAAAAGAGAAACAAAAATGTCAACCACACAATAAAACCACTGGCTTTTGTGCATGAGGTGTAAAGGCGGCAAAAGCCTCTTGAAGAGGGGCACAGTGACGGAAACTGCCCCTGCAGTGGTGCAGGGGGAAGGTGGAAGTGGGGATGGCACAAGTCCCTGGCTAGGGGCACAGTAGCACTGTACCAGTGCTGAATGATTTCAGTGGTCATGTTTCCTTAGCTGATGTTGTACACTTGGTTATTTCCAGCCCTTGGAAAAAGTCACATTGGTAGCTTTATCTAAAACCAGGTTTAGGGTTGGGTGTTTTTTCCTGTTGTTGCTGGTTTTAGTGGATTTTTTATTCCTTATTTCTGTTTTGCAAAGCCTCCCATTAACTGTAAAAAAGGAATTTAAAAGAGATGGGTACTCCACACAGCATCATCCCTGCACTAAGACTGAAAGAAAAAGCACTGCTTTAATTGTCCTAAGAACATCAGGAGGGGAAAGGTGTGATTTGTCCTCTTGCAGTGCCCTTCCCCGTTTCAGGTCACAACTTCGTGTCTTAAATGCTCCTTTCCTGCAGTCCTTATGTGCTGCCCTGACCCTAGCACTTCCACACCCTATCAGTCCATGGGGCCGCAGTGGTGCTGACTGGGTCAGGTTTTTGGAAGCAGTCTCTTCCTTAAGGAGTGATGAGATGTGAGAGCACCTTGGGGACCTCTGCTTTTTCAGAGCTCTTTCAAACCTTCCCTTTCCTTCCTGACCCAGCCAGGCAGGGGATATCTTAGCCAAGGTCTTCCCTATCTCTGTCCCAGCTCCTAAATGCTCCACTCTGCTTTACCCACTGCCCAGGAGTCATCTGTCCTCCTTAGCTCAGAGCAGGGAGATGGCTGTCATGGTGGAAAAGGGGTTTTGTGCATATAAAATCAGAATCAAAACAACCTTTAAAGCTGTAGGTGACCTGGGTTATATAAGGGAGAACTCAAATGGCTTGTGGATGGCTCATGTTGGGAATGGTTTTATATTGGTGGTGTTAAACAGAACTTACAGGTGATTAAGCAGACTGCAGCGTAATTGTGTTGTATTTTAATTCAACAATCTGCATCCAGAGAGGTGAGAGGGAACAGGGCCTATTGAGGAGCAAGGGCAAGGGAAGGTTTACATGATGCTGGGAGGCTCTGTTAACAAGGACTAGCAAGGCAAAGCAAGGAGGTTTGCTGCTGTCCTGGCATGAACCTGAGCAGCATCCAACTCTCCATGAGTCACCCTCTGGCACTGGGCTCCTCCAGACCATGCTTCCTGGAGCACCCCTCATTCCTATCTGTGTCCCCATCCTCTCTGGCCATAGCAGTGGTCCCCAGCCCCATGTGGATCATCAGAAGCAGACTGCATCAAGGCAGAAGCTGTCTGGAAAAGGGCACATGAAGCCCTATGCAGCAGGGGGGGAAATGCAGCTGCAGCCTTCCCAAAGCTGCCAGGAAAAGTAAAACCTTACTCACCCTCTTTTTGGAGGGACCTCAAACAGACTCTAAGAAAAGAAATTACTTTGCCTCACACATGCCAACCAAGAGCCTTTCCCGTCATCTTCTCTGTTCTGGATTAAACACCAAATTTGTGTAATCTTTTCTCGTCTAGCATGTTTCCCAGGTATCTAGGTATGCTTTCCTCTTGGCACTGCTTAGCACCTTTCATAGAAGGGAGAGTTCCTTCCATGTATCCTGCACAGGTGCCTCCAAATCCAATGTTGCATTCACTTACTTGGTCCCACAAACTATTGAGTCCCGAAGCAAATGTCCTGCATTAATGGCCAGCAGAGGCATCATGTAGGTGACACTGATGCCTTTTCAGGATTGGGGTCTGTCTGCCTCCCAGAGCAGTGTTTGGAGAGTTTCCTTCCTTCCTTCCTTTCCCATCCAGCGAATATTTATAACTAGAAAGCAATTAAAATAACCAGCATTAGTGGAAGGTGTCCCTGCCCATGGCAGGGGGATTGGAACTGGATGAGCTTTAAGGTCCTTTCCAACCCAAACCGGTCTGCTCTTCTATGATCTGTTAGCTCTGCTGAGACACAGGAGCTGCCTTGCAACAACTATGTCCTTGCAATGAGAACCAATGCAAACAAAAGCAGATGCCAAAGCACTTAAAGCAGAGGAACAGCGTCCTGGAGATTGAAGTTTGGATCTTGGCTCTGCTGCTGATGCTGTGGGGTTTTGGGAAAGCTCCCCTCCCTCCTTCTGGGGCTGGAATGTCTCTTTTTCTGTTCTTCATCACCTATTATTAGACTTAAAACTCTTCAAGGCAAAAAAATGTGTAATGGGAGTGCAACCAGGCAAGAGCTCTGGTTTCACAGGAGGGTGTGAGGCCACCACAGAGAGTGCTTTTGCATGGATGTAAAAATAGTTTATAGATGTAACTCAATAAAAAGAATGTTTAGGGCTTCACAAATGATCTTAGCTGGTCAAAGCCTGCTCCAAAAAAGGCTATATGAGAGAGTTTTAATTTTACTCTGAAACTTAGGACAGAAGGAAGAATGTTGTGTTAACCAGAGCCTGGCATCAGAGCCTGTGTCTGCAGATGAAACAGGTTTTCTGTCTCTTGAAACAACAGCCTCCTTTCTCAAAACTATCTGCACTGAGTCTGTCTGCATCCTCCCTGCTAGAAATGCAGGAAGATATTAAACAACATTTGATTCTGTGATATAACATTTAGCTGGAGAATGGACACACCTATGGTAAACTGAAGGGCCATGAAAAGCCATGGTTTTCTCTGCAGTCTTGGTGTGCTAAAAGCTGTCTGGTCTGCAGGGAAGTGAACACTTCTTTGTAATCCATTAGTTGATGCAGTGCCTTGGTTTTTAGGAGAGTGCTGGCTTCATGCTGCAGGAAAAGGAGCTTTGCCTATTTGGGAGCGTGTACTTGAGGATGAGCATTGATGGCTTGGAAAGGACACCCAGAGACACACACCTACATGAGCTCCTGCTCCAGGTAGCCCACATTAAGTGACCCTCTGCTGAACTGGCTCTGTGGGTCCGCTGCGGTGTGCCAGGAAGCTGGAAACACATTGCCAACACATTTCCCTGCATGGTCAAGCCACAGTATAAGAAGTCTGCTTGTATAAGAAGGTGTTGGGAACATCTCAGTCAGTGTCCACAGGCATGCTCATCCTTTCTTCTTTTAAGCGAAGGCATATCGTTTAACTTTCAAACACACTTTATATAGTGGCTGAAATTATTTGAGTTGTAACCAGCCCTTTAACTGAAAAGGCATGTTTTACATGGATTTTTCCACCACGCTGAACTCCGTGAGGTTGGTGTGTATTTGCTGTCTCCTCCCACTCCAAGCTGGGGCTCTGTGCCATGACAACGTCTGCACCACGTGGCAGAGACTCAAACAGATGATTCCTATGGAAATACCAAACTATCCTCCTGGCTTTCTGCTGGGATGTCTCTTTGGATCACAGCAGCCCCCCCTGGCATGCACACAATGCAGCCAGAGCTCTGTGGTGGTTTACTGACAGCCCCGACGATGCTCAGGGATGTGATTGATGCAGCGGCTGTGCTGAAGTCCAAATCCAAGTGGAAAAAATGAGGAGCAGCTCCCTCTGCACTGCTGTATCAGCCAGGCAGCCCAGAAGAGTTTTCAAAGCCTCTAATATAATAATCCCCAACTGATGATATAGTTTAATGCAATGAAGCACGTACAGATACGTTGGTGTGTGAGTACGTAGTGCTTTCAAGTGGCCATTGCACAAAGCCAAAAATAATCACGAGCTAATTGGTATCTGAACAGCAGCATGTGAATGGTAATTGGGAACTAGTTAACAATAATTAACTAAATAGCATGAAAGCTGTGATTTCACATCAGAGGGAGAAAACATTTACAGCTAAAGGCTGGTTCTGAGGAGACCGAAAGCTTTCTGGATGAGAAGGAATGTTGCATATAATAGGTAATGAGAAGTGGGTGTCTTTCTCCAGGCTGCTGGAGCCTTTCAGGGCTGCTCAGCAGCATTAGCAGAGGGGAAAAAAGGCAACCTGGATAAATATAGGTTAATCAGTCTCACAGTGAACCTGTCAAAGTGACAGAATCACTGATGATCTCTAATGAAGAGTTAATGGAGAGTAATTGTGGCCAATGCCAATCAACCAGCACTGGTGGGGAACAGATCTCGTAGTTCTAATTTCTATTATACGTCACAAGTGTATCTGATGCAGGTACACAGACGTTGGCAAAACACTGGTCAAAACCTTTTAATTCAAAAAAGGAAGTGAGACTAATTCAGGCTGGCATGGAAAGGTGGGAGAGCACATGCACAGTGGTGGATTGGGAATGGTCTCTCCTGATGTCTGGGATAGCAACTCACAGTGCATGCTCATGACGATCAGCTTTACTGTGAACCTGTTGAATAACCAAGTGGTGCTCTTAAAACTGGCTATACCTGCCCTGAGCTGCAACACTGATTCACCATTAAACTTCATCTACAAGCTGTCAAGCTTTAGGTGTTTAAGGTCCTGTTCTGAACACTGATTCACCATTAAACTTCATCTACAAGCTGTCAAGCTTTAGGTATTTAAGGTCCTGTTCTGAAGTCTAAATTTGGAACTCCTGAAATGTTGGAATCTTGGTTTTGAGTTAAGCCTTTGTTAACTGGAAATGGGAGGTCACAGTAGTCATCAATAGCATATCCGTCTCTCCTTGTATCCACCTTTCCTTTGCAGAAAAAGCAGCTTTCTTTTGCTGAATAACCTTTCAGGCAGGACTTAGAGCATGAATTCGCTTTAGACCCTGGGTTGAGGGTGATGAGCAGTAGCTAATCTGACAGTGCTTTAAGCATGTGTTGGGAATGCTGTCTGAGCCCTCTAGGGAAGAGGTTTGTAGCCATTGTCATAGCTTCTGTCTGATGGTGGGAAGAGTGGTTGCTCAGTTTTGTGGTGCACATCATGGAGTTTTCATACCATGTTAGCATAAATACTGGCTTGACTTTTTTGTGCGGATCCCCCCATTACTTAGAGTAACATTAGAGAACAGGCACTGTTCCTGCCTTTAGGCTCTCCAGTATCTCACAGTAAGGCCAGGGCATCTCACTAGCTGGTAACCTGTTTCCCATAAAATGGGAAGTGGTAAATTAAACCAGGTACACAGATTTACCTAATGGCATTTCAGGCCCATGAAGCTCAAATCCCATTCCTCAGCTGTTTGGGACTGATGGATACATGAGTGGCTGGACATCGCTTCCTAACTGACAGGGTGTTTTAGCTGTTGCTAGTGATTAGGTGACAGCATGGCCAATACCAGATGATTCTGAGTACAGGATCTAGTGCTCCCATGATGGGAGAGCTTCTGCACCTTCTGAACTGATCACCCTGTTAGTCACATTTCATATGTAATTGTGGAAACTGGATGAGCAAATTCAATGTTCAGTGGGAGATGTGCTCTTTAGAAATCCAAGCTGGTGACGGATTGAAATCAAAGCAGCTAAACCCATGAAGAAGTCCTTGGCACAGCACTGGTTCTCATGGTTCACACAGGTTTATCACACTGACTGTATTTGAACAGAAACCAAAACAAGCTGAGAAGGAAAACATTTCTCCTTGTTGTTTTGTTTCCAAGACAAAAGTGAGTTTTGAGATTTTTCATTTCCTTTCCAGCTTTTAGATTACTTGTAATTAGATGTTGCCAGGCAAATAGATGGTGCTCTACCTTGTTGTAAATGACTTGGAGGTTTTCTTTAAACCCTTGGTAGGGTTCACCTGGTATGTCATTCATCATGCTGCTGTTCTGCATTCCAGCAACTGGGCTCATTTAATTCGCTAGGCTGACTGAAATAGCTTTACCATGCCTGCTTATAAGGAAGTAATGATGGGTAGAGCCCTGTAGCACATAATAATTGCTATTTTCTGCAGAAAGATGCATGTTCTCAGAATAATATTGCAGAAGTTAAAACTCATGAGAGTCAGATGAGCTGTGGACAACAGAGTGAAAGTGATGGAGGGTAGTTTACTTCCCAGATTCTTGTTTCAAATCTCTAGTTTTTAGCTATAAAATAGTATTGCTGGTTGCAAAATATCCCTACATCTACATCCCCAGGAACTGTTTCAGCATATTCTAGATTTAAGCCTCTAAAATGCTTATCCCCTTTAAAAATGTTGCTCTGAAACCTGCCTTTCCCTGAGACTTTTCTGTCAGAAAAGGAAACTGAAGGTAAGTGCCATGATATATCACAGGGGAGGTAAATGCAAGGGATGGCTTCGTTCAAGTCCTTCTGTCTGAGGACACATTACCATGCCAGCTCACCTCAACCCCACCGATCCTGGCAGCGCATTGACATGTGTCAGTCACCCCAGTGCTATCAATATATTGACATTTTGGCTTAGAGCCTTGCACAGAGGAGCTCAGGCTTCCTTTGCCTGATTGTGCTGCACCACATCTCACCTCTCCCTCCTCTCACTCCCCTGGCTGAGCAAGGGCATCTCAGGCTTCAGAGCTCTGGCAGCGTTTCTGCTCTTGGCTCCTCTTGTAATCTCCTATTAAACACTGTCCAGCTCAGGCTTCACGCTTATTTCCTGCACTGTGGCAGACAGGAGTGAAGCTATCAGTGAATTCTGATTCCCTGGCAGCAGTTGCAGAAGCCACGTGGAAGAGTTGACTGAGATAGCCATAAACTAAATCTGTTCCCTCTATTCTCCTGAGGATTAGTCTTAATTCCTTAAACTGAGGCTGTTTTCTGGAGTCACAGATTTTTGCTCTTAACGTTTAAATAGAGGGAGTTATCCAAAAGCTCAGCTCGGTGCCCTGCAGTCAGCAGTGGCCAAAAGCATCCTTTTCCTTCTTGCAGCTGGAGAAAAAGAGGAGGAAGGGCAGCACGCAACATTGATCTGCAGGAGCGTTCGACATTGACATATACCATGAGTACTTTTAGCTTCCAAGCTCACTTTCTCTTGGCCACAGCATGACACCTGAGGCTGGTGCTACAGCATCAGCATTAGGGTAATGGTTTTATGACAGGAGAGAGGAGGCACGGAAAGGTTAAATGATTTCTCTCTGTCTGCACAAGACAACAGCAGCAGACCTGGGAATAAGTCTCAAGATGCCTCAGCACTTCCCAATGCAGACTTGGAAGCTGTCAGCAGTCCAGTGGTGGTTCAAGGGCTGTCAATCCTATTGCTGTTCAGCAGGGCTAAGGGAGATAACCTTTGTGAGGAAGGTGGGCAACACATCAGCTCCATGCCAGTGGCATTCCCAGTGTCCTTCCCAGCTTGGCTAGTGCAGATCCTATCTGTCATCAGATGGATTTCAGTGCAATACTTCCAGGAGAGGCTGCAATACAGTAACTTCTAGGCACAGCAGCAGCAATTTCAGAGCAATCTGAGGTAAGATGTGACAGAGCACCAGAAACACTTCGAAGTGAAGGTGAGAAATGTGTGTGTTCACCATGTAAACCTCTCACTCATTGCAAACCACAAACTACATTCATTTCTTGAGTCCCTCAAGCAGCAAAGGTTCAGAGGTGCCACCTACCTAAATCGGTGCCACCAGTTATGAAATCTTGATGCTTAACACAGCCTCAAACACAACTCCATGGGTCAGCACAGGGTGGGCACCGGACATTGGTGTCCTTCAGTGCCACAGTGCAACGGTGCCTGAGCTCTTCACAGCCTTCACTGCATTTACCCCTGTGAAATTCCCCTCCCACAGGGCAGGCGACTACTGCAAAGTGGCCTCAACAACTTGTAATGTCACTTGAGGTTTTGGCAGAGAGGAGCACAGAGCTGAAGCTCTTCTGTTCCCACTGTCCTCTGAGAGGTTATTAATAGCTGGAGAAAGGATAAGAAGCAAAATGAAGAGTTTTAATTAAGCATCTTGATACTGAGAAACTGGCCTTTGATGGGAATCCAGTCGTGTGCATGTTTTGGGGGTGGCAATGATCTCCATTCAGGATCTCTCCATTAATGACTTCCAGGCTCGTTTGAATGAGGTCAGTGTGACAATAGGGGGTTGGTTTGTTTTCTCCTTGGTGGTAGCATGAGAGCAAAGCTGTTGGCAATGCTCACTGATATTACTGCAGCCAAAGGTCTCCTATGCACTGCCTGTGCATTTCAAATCCTATTCTTGCACAGCCACCACAGCTCAAATGAGCAATTACAGCGCAATGGTTCTGCACTGAGCCCATCTTTTCCTATGCTAATTGAAAATCACATCTCTCTGCTTTGACATTTACCTGTTGGCCACGGATCAGGTACACAGGATACAGACAAAGCTGCCCATTCACATGGCCAGGAAGCAAAGCCTCGACTGATGTCAGTGATGGTTGTCATTAGGCTGAGTTCCTGTCTCAGGGTGGCAAGTATTGATATAGAAGTGCAAAGAGGAGAAAGTATCTGCCAGAAGCATAATGTGGAGCACAGACTGAGTTAGAGCAGATCTACCCAGCCACAAACAGCAATCGCCAACAGACGGATGTTTGTCTGGTCTTAAATTACATTGTCTGCATGCCTGGAAAAGATACTGTCTTATAAATAGCAGTGCTTCAATCCCCTATGGCTTTGTATATTCAGGTTCCATCGTAAGGCATATGGGTGATAGACAAAAGTAGCTGGAAATGGGCCCTGGGGAGAAAGTCTCTAGGGGTGTCGTGAGCTTTACCATGGGAGGGTATTGGGGAAGAAGGGGGGAGTGATTCATCCTTTCTGTCCTGCATGGCACAGGAGAAACCCTGGTGACTGGAAAGGAAAGGTTTTAATGTCTCTGGCATGGAAGTGCTGCAGCAAGAGGCCACATTCTCCACAAAAAGCAGCCATTTGCCATGAGTATGCAGAAGCTCCAGGCTGGAAAGCAACATTCCCCCCCACACCCCATTGCTGCCTTCATTTCCTGGGCAGGATCTCAGAGACCTCTGGCTGAGCAAAAGCCCTTAAAGAGATGCCAAGGAGTGAGTGCTCATCATGGATTAAAGCCCAAACAGAGGCAGTTTCCCAGCTCCAAGGGGGGCTGCCCCCTGGGACTGGGTGCGGATGGTCCTGCCCAGTGCTGCTTCTCCCACTCAGTTCACAGAGCAGAGCTCACAACTTGCAGGGATAGATTTGATCTGTATGAGATCCAGCAGCTATCAGCGTCAAACCCCTGGTGAGCGTGCACCCAAAACTTCATCTCCTGCTTTTTTAGCAGGCAGATGATGAAGCTGTGCTGATGCAGCTGACTTGCACCAATGCCTGGAGAAGCAGGACTGCTTTCTCCTTCTCCAGGCTCTCTCCTCACCAGCCAGCATCTTTCCTCCCAGGCTTGCTGGACCCAGTGATGCAGCAGGCAGGCTTAGCACTA
Organism: Loriculus beryllinus; assembly: GCA_039877255.1. Lineage (NCBI taxonomy): Eukaryota > Metazoa > Chordata > Aves > Psittaciformes > Psittacidae > Loriculus > Loriculus beryllinus. The sequence continues at coordinate 6,876 of JBCJKH010050155.1, read as the reverse complement.
ACAGGAGGGCTCATTATGAGCTGTTCCCTGTCTCAGACCTTGAGGTATCCTGCCTGTTCTGCTTTCTGTGTGTAGCCAGTTCTATCGTACAGGCAGGAAAACAAAAATCATCTAAAAGTCATTTTGGGGACAAGGAAGGGGGCAGCCAGCACCACTCAGCCATAGACTAACCTGAAACATTCTGCATTACAGTTTAATGTGCTGGAAAGCTACAATTAGCTCTAATTAAAGCAGCCTCATTGCATTGCCAATAGCAGAGCTGCTGTCAGTTCCATTTTCATACCTTTCCACCGCACAGGCAACACTGCACTTCAGCAGATTAATACTCCCAGCACGAAGTACCCCCTGTGTAACACTGATGAATGGGTGCTGAGGACTTATTACTAATACACTGCTGGAGCCCTGAGGCACCCTGCATATTGGGCTCCCTTGGATAGGGG
>JBCJKH010050154.1:5151-18495 GCA_039877255.1 Loriculus beryllinus | reverse complement strand
CATGTGCCTTAGCATGCCTTCCAGGAGAATCTGCTCCAAGATTTTGCCAGGCACAGAGGTGACACTGACTGCTCTGTTGTTCCCCGGATCATCCATTTTCCCCTTCCTGAAAATGGGGGTTATGGATAAAGGGCTGGGTAGGACCCTTTGGCACAAGAACTGCCATATCTTCAGTGAAACACTTCAATGTGCTCCTGAGTTGCACTGAGGGACCAGTCACTGAAGGTTGCTGCTGTTGTCAACAGAGAACAGGGAAAATTTACCAACTTCTCCTCCACACCTTTAACTTCCTTTGAAATAAGTGAATTCCAGACATCTGAATCTTTATCCGGGAGCATATGAGAAAGTCTGACTCAGACAAAAAGAGAGTTAGAAGTTCCTGGGGCTTAGCCAGGACAGGAACGCCATGCTGGTTGCTTACAAGAGTACTGGATGCATTACATACATATACTGTGGTGTTTTTTTATTTGCTGGCATAACATTTTCTATGCACAGTTGGTGCTGTTCTTTCTTCCACTGTCATTTTCTTCTTCATTACTCCTTATGGAAGCCCTGTAATTTAAGTACTGCATGTTAACTGCTAGTGCTTTGATGAACAGGTTGCTCTTTACATATCAAAAGAAAATAAAAGGAAAAAAAAAGCTGAGACATAGGTGATTAAATCAGAAATATGAGGTGGAATATATGGCTCATATTAGAAACTAGGTATTGCTTATGAAAACAACTTGTAAGGAAGTAAAAACACTATTAACCATGTAAGAATCACACGATCAGCTTACTGACACTGTCCTACTTTTCATGGAAGTGTTCTAAGAGTCCTGAAGTCTATCATTATTACTCCAATATTTAATCAAATGTCAAATTCAGGGGGATTTGTCCTACAAATACAGAATTTTTTCATACTCCAAGTTATGGTTCATAGTCCAACATTCTTCAGATTGCAACCAAAAGGACGGAAATCTAAATCTACAAAAACCTAAACATGCTGTTTGCATGAATGAACAGATCATGTTCTTCATCATTTACGCACACTGCGATTGTAAATTCCTCCAAAATACAAAAGTGATACAATATCTTATAGGTCATATTAGGTACATATATGCTGTGAAATTACTTGATGTTTGAATAATATAAGTGAATATATACTATGCTATTCAAGAAACCTTTTGCCTCATATTCTCTGCCTTTCAATTTAACCTCATCCCGAAGATCTACCCTAATTTCAGGACAAGTGTACTCACTTAGAAGATATGCCCATGCAGCAAGCACCAGGAAAGATCATCTCTTTGGTCCGGACCTCATCTTAGTCCTCTAAAAATTCTCTGCTATTGAGAAATTAAGAGTTCAGCTACTATTGTAGAAGTACTGCTATTAAAGGCACACCAGTAAAGATTTTATCACCATGGGTTAAACATACATCTGCTTCCTCAACAAACACATTTGCAAATGACAGAGAAACAGAAGGTATCAGGAAAACATGACAAGAAAATAACCTGAGCACTCAAGGGTAAGAAGAGACTAAACAAAGAGGAGATGCTTGAGGCAGTCAATAAAGCAAACCCTCCAATAGTAATTGCAGCAATAGGAAGGTTTTCTTCAAGCTGCTTATTTACAACTGTATACAGAAAAATCTATACTGCAACTTTTACTGACAGGCATATCTTTTAATATATTCTTCCATATTTTTAATGGTCAAATAAAAAGCATACTCTAGGGTTTCTACAGAAATCAGGAGTTATGTACTTTATGCCTTCCATAACAATGCCAGTCACATAGGAAATATTTTCCCTCACTTCTCCTTATTTCCCTTCTCTTCTTATTTTCAGGAACACCTTGCAGATACCTCCATTTGCCTGTGGGTTGATTTCTCAGCTGCCAGAAAGGGCTTGAAGGGAGGATGTGCTGAGAAGGAGAATTCCTTTCTTAAAAGCTCAAGTCATTGGGCACCTTTAATTAAAAATTGTATTGATTTTTCCCCTTGCTTTTAATGGCAGGCACTTGTCTGTGACTTCCATTGTTAGCCATTGACAGTTTAAGTAGTGAAACAAAGGGCACTTATACAGCACTTAACGCAAAATTATGACTGATTAAAAAGTCATCTGTCATGGTAACAGCATCTGCTTAGACTTTGCAAATTTTTAAATGCACTCTTGCAGGCAGTGTGGAGGAAGGTGTGGTACATGCAAGTCTTCATAGCCATGTCCCTCAGCAGTTTAAATACATCATTAAAGTGCCATGTGAATCACTTTTTTAAGCAGCTGCTGTTTTCTTAACAACATTTGCTTGAAGAAGTTTGAGCTCTGCAAAAGCTTCAGTGTTTGGCCACAAAGGGAAACGTACCCAACGGTGTTCAGACCTTTTAAACATGTTACAAACCTCAGAAAAACTCCAGTGTTCTTGTTTAAAGAGGACGTGAAACAAACAACTCACAATTTTATTACCTCTATTTTCCCATCTTTTCAAAGGCAGGCTTCTGCTTTAGATGTGTCAAGGGTGCTTAGCATACTAAGGTGCAGATAGCCTAGTTAGATGACTGTTATTCAGCTGCTGTCCATAGACCACAGTTACACCCAAAGATCAGTCCAAAGCAGATACAAGCAGAATTAAGCAAATAATCTAACTATATTCATCAGCAGCACCACAACTAATGACACTCTCATTGTAGTTCAAGTATAAACATCTACAGAAAGTGTACCAATATTCACTCTGTAGGGCTAAGCTGAAAATTATCTGAGCATAGGAAAGGACAGTCGGTGGCATTCAGATATTAACCTCAGGCCAGCATCAAATTCTGGAGCAAGCAAGCAGTCTGGAGTCTTTTTCTTCTGCATGAGTATATAGAGGGCTTTACATTTGTTAATTCATTGAAAGTAAGCTCCAATTACATATTCTATACCATTTCCTTTGCTTCATGTGTTTATATGTCGGAAGCTTCTATCATTTCCTGAAGGCATCCACCCACCATAAACTAAGCCTAAAAATGATTTTCAGGGTAGCTGGTGTATTTTGGACTAATTCCTCTCCCTTTGCCTGGAAATAACTGTGAAACATTTTTCTTGACAATCCACTTCCATGGACACATCTGAGACTTTTTCTGCCTACATTGTTCCTCGGTTTCCCTGACTGCTGTTTCTAAGCTGCCTTTTTTAATGGACTTTAGATAAAGCTCCAGAGTATTTTTCCCTTTTATATATTTCAAAAACTCATTATAAGTTTAATCTTAACTCAATAAAAGTGCCCTCCTACTTTTCTTTTTCCCTTTTCCTAGGTTTCTCCTTTCCTTCTCCTCAGAGGACCACTGCACTACTAGGCATCTTCTCAACCTTCATTTGACCTCAATTTCCCCAGTAGCCTGAGGTTTGAGAAGGGAAAGATAATCTTGCAGCTCAAGCATTTGAGCAAGACAGTAAGAGAGAACATACTATTAGCCATAAAGCACAATTATTCTTGGGCTGGTAGTGAGACAGCAGAGTATGTACAGTCAGTATCACCACTGGTAAGACAATATTAGTCCTTTCCAGTACCATTAAAATAATTTGAGCTAACCAAGAACACTTTTACTAAACCAGCACTTTATGCCATGCTAACAATGAAGTTTTGATCACTCTAGAGTCAGTTTTAGTCCACTGACTTTTGACTCAAAATCCATGTTCATTAATACGCAGAGACATAAGCCAAGAGGATGTTTTCTCACTACAGCCAAAGACTTTCATTAGTAGTATTTCTAGAAATACTTCATTTCCCTTCCTCACAGAGTTAACAGCTCAAAATTAATTCAGCTGCTTCATTAGTTGCTTTATTTTTATTTTTGTGCTTGATAGCAATAGTAAGTTGCTAATAATTCTGAGTCCATAAAAAGGGAGGAGATAAAAAGTCAAAATGGACATCGTATTTATTTGCTAGCACCAAAAGAATGGTCAGGTCTGGAAATGTTCAGTTCCATTCTAACATCTGGAAATGTTTTCTTACTGTTTTTTCCTAAATGTGATCTCTGAGGACATGTTTATGGCCTCAAGTCCTCCAACAATTTATCTGCCAAATCCTCTGCAGTTTACGTTGGAACTGAAACTTTGCAGAAGTTCATAGCTCTCTCAAAGGAGGGTCCATTCCCATTCCCAACAGAAAGTCCAGGCTTGAGAATTCCAGTTTAGGTATGGCTCCTCAGTGGCACGTTTTTTAATGATTTCCAAGATACATGAGATATTAATATTAATTGAAATAGCTGAATTATTTCGACTGAAGTTTTTTGAAGCTTCTTCTGAACTTCTGACGTACCAGAAGTGGCAAATTTTAATTGCAACTAAGTCAAATATTACCATTTAATGAGTAAAAATTGTCATATTTTGATCTAGTTATAAGTAAATAAACTGAGTTTTGGAAGGATTCTAAGCTGTAATATCAAGTAGTCATAAATGATTCCCCTGCAATCTATAAGAAAGTGTTGCTTGGAAGTTTTCAAGACATTTTGGCCTATATTTTAACTGACTTAGATACCACAAAAATTCATAAGATATGGAACACAGCAAATGAATCCATTGTAAGTGAACTGTAATTATGTATATTTTGTATGTGTTGAAGAAACTAACCATGTAACCATGTAGATGATGACAGTTAATTATATACAGCTCTCTTGGGCATTAGTATCAGTCTTCCTGACAGCATACTCCTCTTTAAGGTTTTTCCTTATTTGTATATAGACTCCTATTTCTGCTCATTCCTTAAGGGAATTATGCTGTTACCTTTGCACTGGTTAAATGAAAACTAAATGCTTATATCACAGAACTCCTTAGTGTAATCTAACTAATTTTTCTGTTCTTGTGCTAATAAGTCAAATCCACTCTTCTTACTGGTGTCAAGCCAAACTAATTCCGCTGATTTTGATGAAGTTGCCATGGATTTACACATGCAAAGCTGTCAGCAGATATTTGGCTGCTGGTTCTGCTCCCTTGGGAGAGCTGGAGATTCTAGCCTACAGAAGGAACAGTGAATAACATTGCATTGAAGCATTTGCTAAACAGTCTTAACTGGAAATGTACTGGGATTATAGTGTATGAGTCAGTTCTTTACATGATTCTGAATGTCATGATGTTGCAGTAACATATTACCTATAATTCTAACTAGTACCATGTAAGATAACAATTGAATGACTATGAATATACATAAATACTTCTGAACGCTGTCTCCTGGAGGCCATGCAACTTCTGAGTTCACTTATCAGAGATTGTGCACTGCTAAGAGGTTTTTCATTTCGGTTTCTCCTGTTCCTCTCCTTGAGCTTCAGAGCCATATGGAGAACCCAACACATTGTCTTATTCGTGCTAGAAATACAACAAAATACGTTTCCCTTTTAACAAATAGCCATGGTAAAAACAAAGCAACAAGTTTGCATATTTTCAATCAGAAAATTGGTTCAAGATCTTCGCTGTTGTAAAGGATCACTGAATTAACTGCCTCAAACGTGGTTTCATTCTGAACTACCTTCCCAGCCTGTCACTTTCCAGAAGGCAACTCCAGTGATGCTGTTCTTCCATTTGCTAGTTTCTACACTCCTATAGACTTTGTATGTAAAATGCAGCATAACCTTTAAAACACTGATCCAATTAAGTAATTATTTGTCTCAGAAACTCCTTCTTTTCATGCACACACACATATGTTCTTACCTCATACCCCCACCCCCATTTTTCTTAGATTATCTCATTAAGCAGCCATCAGTTCTGTGGGTCCTAAGATGTTTGCCAAGGTCACACAGGTAGTTTTCAGCCTAGTCAGGAGTAGTTTCCATGTCCCAGTTCCCAGCCCTGTGGTCTGGCTACAATTTCATTGGAGTGATGTGCACACATATGAACTAACTGTGCATCTTGAAAAATTAATATGGCCAATTTTGTTCAGTGAAATTTATTATATGTGTGTATATATATGCATATATATACAATATATATAATGAACTTATGGAGTAAAACTTCTTTATGGTTTATTTCAGCCTACACATGGAGCAGCCTTTAACACTTTATAAGTGTTATAACACACTTTATAAGAAGATAAATGTAACTTCTTAATTTCAGAAGAAATATTAAAACTAGGATTTCTCCTCCCTGTTAACATCTGAAATAGTGGTAAGGACATATTTTTGTTGTTTTTTTTAATAAATAGAGAGGTCTAGAAACCACAGTGGATGTAAATCAGCATTGTTTCTCAGGTACCAATGGATTTACACGAAATTACATTGGTTCAGACCTACCCAGAATTTTAATGAGGTGATGTCCCTTGTAAAAATAACTAATTAGAAGATCACTTAAAGACACCAATTAATCCTTCAGGATATAATACATATATAGGGAAGATAAGAAAAGGTATTTAAAAATCAAAGGAAATCTGAGAATGGCAGGAATTCTTGTATGCAATAGAATATTAGGGAGAGAAACGCATGGTTCTCACAGTGAATGCTTTGTTTAGTGTATAATGATATCCCAGATTAATATTCTTTGATGTCTGCATCTTTTTTTGTTGCCTGTGAAAGAAGATTTGTTGGCTCTGTGGCATTCCTTGTAAACACAGGTGCCTTGGAAGAGCTGCAGGTGTTCAACCTCCTCAGCTTATTCTAGTCCCTGTGGGTATGGAGAGGGCGGGAGGAGAACTTGCCTCACCAGAAATGTATTTTCTGCATGACCTTGAGCATAATGTCTAAAGCTCTGAAGCATATGATTATGCCTTGGCACATGGGCAGTACTTGTCCAGTATGTGATGTAAATGTGTGTTTCAAGTACAGATGCTGGGCTTTTCCTTTTGTGTTTATTTGGTTTGGTTTTGATTTGCGTATGGTTAAAAAGGGATTCACAAATGTATCAGCATGCACTGATGTGCAACTTCTCTAATCAGGGGATACATATATTCAGCATAGCCCCTGGACATTACAGAGTAATTTTATATAGACATAGAAGAAGAAGCCTGGGAAATTGGCCTCTGTTTGCTATTGGCACTACCTCATTTTGTTTCGATGTCCCTGTACAGACGGAAAAGGAAGCTTTACAGAAAGAGAAAAAAGCTCCTTTCCTCTTCTCCACTCATCAAAGCCCTTTGACCAAATAGAAACAGAATGGACAGTTTAGCTGCTAAATCTTTACGTTTTCTTAGTTGAGAAGGCTAAGCTGGGTGATGCAGAAGACGAAATCCACTTGATTTTTCTTATACTGTCTGTCTCACACATCTTTCTATCAGGCCCCAGGTATGATAGATGCAGGAGAGGCAGGTGCTGGAAGCGGGTGAGGAGCAGGGTTGCAGAGACCGGGGCAGCTCATGGGATGTGGAGACCCCAGAGAGCACTGCCCAATTGGGGCATAAAGAGGAAGATTCCTTTCAGAGTGCTGCAAATGACCTGCAGAGGAGCTGCACAGCAGTCATTTCACAGCTACGATGGCAGGTCACTGCGACAGATGTTCCCAACATATGTGGAGAATTAATTACCCACTAGTAAACAAAATCTGTGATGCGGAGAGTCATTTTGTCCAAATTTCTTTTGATTTTGCTGTTATTAGGAGCTTAATTTTTCTTGATCAGCCAGACCCTCTTGAATTAAAGTGTTCCTTAATGGGCTGCACTGAACATTTTCTGAAGTGAAGTGCGGAGGGAAGTGGCGAGGAGGGGAGCAGAGAAGATGAGTTTATCTGGAAGAGTTGATTGGGAAGCTGTACCACAGTGAGTGATTAGTCAATTATTTGATTAAAAGGTTGGATGTGAGTCATATGGTTTTTTTTAGGGAAAAAAAATCCAACTGGTTGTTAACTTGCATTCAACGTCATTTCTGCCTAATTTAGGAACGCCAATAGAACGTGTGGACCTTTTGGGGAAAGGAGAATATTTGGAGAGAAAGTGCTTTTGAAAAAAGGCTTTATTTTCCTTTTCCATCAATATTCTGTGTTACTGTCTCAGGGCCATATTGTGCCACTGATTTTTAAGCAGAACTCCCCATTTAAATCAATTGCAAAATCTGCTCAAATAAAAAATCAATGAAATTATACGGCTCCAGGACATCAGAATGAAATTTTTATATTCATGACCCAGATAACAAATCAGAAGGCATAAATCCCCTGCTGTTTCTTAAAACTTGTTCAGGGCATCAGTACTTGTAAACTAAATAGTGCATGGAAATGAACATCCTCTAATAGAAGGATATTAATGATCAAACTACTTAGCTATTTTTAGTTGATTGTACTTTCATAAATTCTTCCTACTATTTCAGTTCTTGACACACTACATAAGATTTGCATTCACCTCCTTCATTTTGATCCCAAAAGGTATATTGAAATCACTGTCCTACTGGTTATTCTGACACATAAGTGTTTCACCATTATTCAGAATCTAAAATCGAGTTCTTCAGAGCTGTCAAATTTTATAGCAGTGGTTTCCAAATGGAGATAATGAAAGAGATCTCTCTAACATACTGGAATTGGCATATTCTGTGCAATCTTGGGCCCAGCAACAAAATCTGTATTTTAGCTACATTTCTTATTACATCTGCAACATAAAGGTTCATTACATTAACATGGTCAGACAAAAATATGTATATAAATTGTGAAAGTGAAATCCCTTCTTTTTGTCGTTGAGCACTAATCCAGTCTTTCAGCACCATTTATTCCTCAATTTGGAAAACAAGAGATGTTTCTGAGACACACAAACTGCTGCTGAATACTACAGGATGCCTGGATTTCCTAGCTTCACTGCCCACTTTCACGTGCAGAATGCAGCTGAGGTTCCAGGTACCCTTGCACAGCAATGGAGAAAAGTCAAATTTGCAGAATAGAATAAATGTCCAAGTTAAAAATAATTAAATCAGGTAATAAGTTGTATCCAAAATCTGCTTACAAACTTGCACTTGCATACATGCATATTTTTCAGATGTGAATATGCTTTGCATTTGAAGTTAAGCAGATACTCATGCTGTTAAAGAACGTTTTCCTAATGGTTATCTCTGCCACAGTGTTAGATGGAAGCCTAAAGTCCTGTATTGTTAGTAAATTATTCTACATAAATACCTCCACACATTCATCTCTTAGGTACTAGGTGCCATACAGAAAGGCACGGACTGAAGGTGAAGTGCTGCAGTTAAGCCTATAATGAAGTGTGAGTTGAAGCAACATCTTTGTAGGGTAGAGAGAAGAGCTCAGCTCAGCAGAGCTCACCAGCATGCTGCACCAGTTAGTTACCATACTGGACCAGTCACTTTAAGCAGCTCAAGTGCTGCTTCAAACTCTGGTGTGAAGGATGTGAAGGGTTACCATCACTTGAATTAGGACATCTGAGAGATGATAGATCAAACAGACAGCTAGTAGAGTGAAGGGATTCATTAGGCAGTTTTAGAGATTAGTGTAGCAGTGAATTTACCCTCTCTGCAGAGCGGTATTTCAGCTGAGCATTGCTTATGCACAGAGCATGGTTAGAAATAGTTCAAATGTGTAAATCAGATAGTGCTTGTGTCAGAAACTAATAGTAGAAGATTTTTGAGCTCCACTACACCTCAAAGCCTATGTAATATGGAAATGCAACAGTTTTACTTCAGCTCATTTTCATATGCTGATAGATCTGATGTGTAAAAGTACAGGAAACATCTATGAAGGATTATCAGTTCAGAATGACCTGGCAGTGGATTCTGTACTCTGCTTCCTCTTCTTGGATCAAGCCTTCACACTATATGCAGAAAACACATTCAGCAGCAGGCAGAGAAGTATAGGTCACAAAATGCTTACTTATGTCAGTGATGAAGATAGAAAACACCCTGCCTAAAACAGGTCTACTTTTTATCTCATTTCTAAGTCTACTTATTGATTTTCTGACTGTTTTTTTTTCTACAGAGCTGGCCCATCACAGGAAATACAGAACTCTCTGAATAAAAGTATATGACATATAACAACAGTTCATATTAACTCTCTGAATAAAAGTATATGACATATAACCACAGTTCATATTAGGTTTCTGAGACCAGTGCTCACATATTGACAGCTGACTTTTATCTAGGTAAAACCTCTCCATGTTGCATGTTTTCTTTCTTCAATATACTTCCTTTTCCAAAGAGCCAAAGTCCATCTACAGTTCTCTGAGTTGAAAGAAACTGAGAAATTTATTTTGTATTTGAAATCATGCTTGTGTGTATGTGTGTGTGCAGAACTATTGGTTTTAAATGTGGAAGAAACCAACAGTGCGTACATTACTGATATGAAATAATGGTTCAGTAATTAAAGTGAAAGCACACATGCATATAAAGAGCATGTCTAAGCTTGCCATTTGTATTTACATGAATCCACAGGACCAGTGAAGTGAGGAAGGTCTTCCACCTGAATACAGGTTATAGGTGTGATCTGCAAATAATCAATTTGATATGAAATGTGAATTGACCCTAAGAGAACTTTCAATGCAATTCATATTCTTTCACAGCTAGGGCTTCACTTCTTACCTTCCATATTTGTAGAAAATAAATGTTTCACACATGCAAATCTAATTAGTTGAACACTGGAATCCTGTTTCTGCTGATATTTGCATTTCAAATGGCATAGCCTAACCTAGCCATGATGATATGCTATATATAATTGCCAAATAATTCTTAAGGCATGGATTTCAGAAGTATTAAGTATAAAAGTCATAATACATTGGAATAAAGTTTGTAGACGATTAATTATCTTTGTCCAGAGTCGCTTTCCACTGTGGCATTTTATCATGACTCCATTATTCAAAATGCCAGCTAATAATATTAATATGCCTCGCCACATTAGTTCCTAATATTTGCTTACTGTCTGTGAATACAAAAAGAAATTACCTGTTAGATACAACAGCAAGCAACCTCAGATACTTTAAACAGAGCAGTGAGGGCTTACAGACCAAACATATATACGAATATTCTTTCTCACAGAGTTCCTCTGACTTCTCAGAAAAGTCTGTGATATCAGGCTGGTAGTTCAACAGACAGCAATATGGGTTTCATCTGCATTAATATATTATTCCTAGCAACAAATGATCAAACCAATTTTCTCATTGACCAAAACCGTGATTTGTAACCACCAGTGTGAGATCAGAATTTTTAACCACTCTACAATGTCAGTATCAATATGAGAAACAAGGTTGAAAAATGTAGTTTGTAAGAAATATGTAGCAAATAGAATCTAAGCCTCATTCAGAGCTAGCATCACTGTGAAGTATCCATAACTGAAGCCTTTTTTGCTACTGTGTTTGAAGCATTTTGCTAGCAACAGAGAGAATTAAAATGACTACTTGTCCTTATCAGTGTGTCTATGGTATTATGGACAGATGGACAGTAATCATCCTCGCATCACTGGAGCTCCAATGGTCCTCCATCACTGGACCTATGAGTGTGGAGTTTGAGAGCATCTGATAGATTTCAGAGATTACAGGTACGCTGTGTACAGTTGAACCAGCTACTCTCTGGTTCAATCCAGGACTCCAGCCCTGTGGTCACTCACACTGCAAATTCATTTGCACTTACTCGAGCCTCCTCCTCTATCATCATTCCAGAAAGTTTCTTGTTCTTCCACCTCTCTTTATGCCTGCTACTGTATGATAATGCAAAGAGCCAATTTGCTATTAAAATGTATTTCTTCCTACTGCATCCTATTCATGGTATGAATGTAGTGGGATGCCACCTAAAGATGGTGGTGCCTAAGGTGATATCTACCACTGTCTGTGCTCTCATGTGTGAGTTTTCTGCCAGGAAAATTTCCTAGCAGTAGTGTGATGAAGCAGCAGCAGAGCTGTCACAAGCTGGCTTCATAAGAAATGGCAAATAAGTCAGTTCAGATTTAAAACACAGAAAGCTACTGATTTCCAGGTCCTGCAAAACTGGTTTAATGGTTTCAGTGTTCTTACTGTGGATAATCTTTGACAGCTACTACCTAGAATCATGTCATCAAGCTGAGAATGAAGTAACACCTCACTGTTGTTCCCTCTACTCCTACCTGAGCCTTGCCTATTTGCAAAGCAGCAGTGGCTGGTTCGGAGTCACTATGACATCTGTGACAATGGTATCATGAATCACATCGCATGTTGTGGTAGGGCAGCAGCCAGTAAGCCTATGGATAACAGTCACAGTGAGAATGGGTTGATCCACACTCAGTGGATCTTGTCAGCAGTCATGATTTTGCTAATTTGGGGGAATTCTGCCAGTCAGATCTGAATATGGGCTAGAATATTTGCCTGAAATATCTTAATCCCTGTGCACATCTTCTTAGTGTACAATGAAAGTGTTTGAATGGCCACCTTCCTCCCGGCTAAGACTTGGTTGCTGCAATAGTGCTTCGAGACTGGGAATAGTTGGTGCAAAGACAAACCTGCTGTCTCTGCACAAAATACTGGAAGAAGAACTATTTGCATTATGGAGTGTTAGGAGAAGTGCAGTGTTGAGGTGAACTTGATGAGGAACGGTTGAGGAATCAACTAAGCTAAGAGTAATAGATCTCATGTGCCCCTTATAAAAGAGAAAATGTATTTCATTCCATCACCTGAAAGAATGTACAAGAACTGCTACTGCAGCTCTTACTTCTCTAGTTAGGTACTGCATAATTAATCTATATGAAAAACATGCAACTATATCATAAGTGGACTGGAATTAAACCACTGTTCCTGCAGAAAGGGGTAGTATTTAGTAGCATTACTGTGTTAATATTCCTTTATAAGGTTGAGCTGTTAAATTGTAATTAAAATTCCAGCTCAAATTGCAGCATTATAGTAAGAAATAATTCTTAGAGAATCTCTTAAAAAATCCATAAAGAAATTACAGGCAGAAGAGAATCTATCTTTTCTGACCAGTATAAAATGATCATTTACAGTAGTTGACCAATGGCAGTCTAGTTCCTTTTGAAATGGTATGAGAAAAGGTTCCTTAATAAAACACTCTGCTTAGTTGCCTGGAAGCTTTACTTCCAAATTTTGCCCCCAGGTCTTTGGGTTTTTCTGCTACAGAAGCAGGCAAAATAATTTTGGAAGTTACATATTTGGTTCTTACTTTCTACTTTCAGTTATTTTAGGCTGAGGTTCTGGAACGGGGCCAGAGCAGGGCAATGGAGTTGGTGAAGGGCCTGGAGCACAAGTGTGATGGGGAATGGCTGAGGGACCTGGGGATGTTTAGTTTGGAGAAGAGAGGCTCAGGAGCACATTACTGCTCTCTACAACTGCCTGAAAGGAGAACGGAGACAGGCGGTGGCTGGTCCCTTCTCTCAAGGAACAAGTGACAGGACAAGAGGAAACAGCCTCAAGGTTGCACCAGGAGAGTTTTAGATTGGATATTAGGAACAATTTCTTCCAGGAAAGGATGGTCAGGCATTGGAACAGGCTGCCCAGGGCAGA
>JBCJKH010050153.1:0-11053 GCA_039877255.1 Loriculus beryllinus | reverse complement strand
AAACTGATTATATCCCAGGAATTTGATTTCTACAAATCAGTGACATAAAGGCATCACGGGCTAAACAAGACAAAAGAAGGAAATTGAGGGAAAAAGTTTGCCTTTCTGGCCATATAAACCAGAAAAGTGACAAACGCAACTGTGCCACAATGGAAAACTATGTGCTGATCCCACACAACCAATTGGAAAAGCACCAAGCTGTATGGTACTGCTTAACAATAGTGCAAAAATAACTAGGAAACTCTGGCAATGATGGCCCACAGACCAGAGGATGAGGCATCAATAGATGAACTACAAGTAGAACAAATGAATTATCTTAAGCCTACTGAAAACAGGAAACCAAGACACTTCTATTTTCAAATGACATTTATCATCACACCCTCCCCCTTTTTAAGCTGAAAACAGCTAAATTTAACCAAATATTTTTCACATTGTTCACATTTACTTGTGAAATATCAATAGAAACATAAGTAGATTTTTTTTGCTCCATTTAAGCCACTTTTTCCACTTAAATTTCCATATAAAGAAACAATAATGCATTCCACAAAGAAACAGAACTACTGAAGCCTGGTTGTCTACGATCACTTTTTGTCCTCCTGAACCACCTCATTGCCTTTACTGTGCAAAGGACAGCCACAAACACCGTGGTTTGCCCCCAGCTATGCACACGATTACTGGGCAGGCTGTTGCTGCCAATGGAGAGAAAAGAGATCACGAGTCTTGCCCATCTTTTCCTCAGGGAGGTACTGATGAGATCTGTCTTGCACCAAGACCCCCAGGAACTACACAACAGATAATGGCTTTGCAAACAGGTATACAGATGCTCAAGTCACTGCAGGGTAACCAACAGGGTGAAGCTCACATCCTGGGAAAACTCAGTGTAAAGTGCAATCAGGAAAGGAGTAATGGGAATGTCTTCAGAGGAGGCCAGAACATTCCCCTTGAACTGGATTTCAGAAGTGAGGGGGAAATGATAGTGAACTGACAGAGGGAAAAACACCCACCAAAACTAACAACAGAGAAGTTACAAATCTTGTCGTTGATATGACTCAAGCCTGAGATGAATCAACAGCTCTGCTCATCACTCAGGGGAAAAGACAGTGCCAACCCCATACCATGGATGCATAGCACGTAGGATCACTTTAGAGATCAGCAACAGCATCATGGTTATAGGAATCAACAAGCATAGGTCTAGATGAAGTGAACAGAGGTTCTGACTTCCACCAACTTAGTTTGCATCTCCACACCCCTGCAGTGTGTTTCAGTGAAGATATTGTCCAGCTACAATCATGTTTGAATGGGAGAGGAAAAAACAAGTCGAATGTATGCCAAAGTGACTGCAGTGGAGACATTCTGCTGTTTGAGATCATCTCAGAGAGCTTGTGTTTCTTTCTCTTTCATCTTGCCATTCCTATTGTGTCAAAGAAAGCAGCCACCAAAGCCCCTCAAATGAAGTCTTGCTCCATTTCCTCAAATGCACCAATTCCCAAGCCACCCCTCCACACTCAAGTGTTCCCATGACGTTAGAGTATGTTCCTTCTCCAGAAAAGGGAGGTACATCACAGGCCAAATCCGAGTGTGTGGAATGATACCCTGCCACGCACGCTTCCTCACATCTGAGCTTAGCAACATCAGCAAGTTCTATGTGAATTTTAGTACCCTTATCAATAAGCAACTTTGCTCACTGATTTAAAAGTACTGCTATATGACAGATAGAATAGGTTACAGCTAAAATGGAATAAGAAGATATTCCAGTATGAATTCCAGACTACTCTGCATCTTAAACCTACGGACCCAAGCCCAAAAAGGGATAACCAATCCTCTTGGATTCCCATCTGACCTCTAACACACACCTTTACTGTGGCATCAGACAAGAAACCAAACACCTTGTCTGCATCTTTCCAGCTTGCCTAAACAATGCTGTAATCTATTCATCCTTGAAGAGATACCACAGGCAATAATCCTTTATCCACAAATATCTCAAGTTTGGGGAAAAGAGCTTGTTTCAGCCAGTTTGTCAAAGGCATGAAATAGGCAATATCATGCAAGATGAGAAATTTGAGAATAATATTTAGTGAGGAATGGGAAAACTGCTGTTATATAACCCAAAAAGCCCAATGTAGTCATGCTTTAATATTTTCCAAAAGCTAAACCATGTTATTCCGTGACTACCTTTAGCATCACACCCTCTTGGTCAAAGACTGATTTAGTTTCTTGCGATGTCACAAGAAGAAAAATGGCCCTGCTATGGAATATGCAAACTAAAAACTTGTTAAATTCTGAAACAGATTTTTCTCATCAGCTGCTTCATTTAAAAACAGCTTCCTTCCAAACAGTTAACTAAGCCTTTTACACTTTCAAACTGGAGTCTGAAACCTGCTATCACTTTTAGTGCCACTATATGTTACGTAGCTCTTTTTTATCAGCTTTTTTTCTTTCTGAGGGACACTCAGTATGCATAAAGCTAAATGAGTATCTAATTATTATGCAGGGTTACAGCCCATGTTAAGCAAGTCCTAGAGAAAGGGACACGGGTATGGTTTGGGTTGTCCTGCCCGTGCATCTCTGAGACCAAAAAAGGACAGTTGTTCACTGGGATAAGAACTTCATGGCTATTAGAGGGAGACTGAATTGCAACACAATCCAGTGGAGGCCATCTGTTCACTTAACCTCCCACCTCATCAAGAGACTTCTTTATTTGCTGGTGTCTGCTATGGCTGTCAGGTGCCCATTGATCTAAGTGATGGTCACACGTCATTTTGCAAGCATGAGAAAGCATCTTCAAAAGTTAATTACCGCTGCACTGGGCTTCTTCATCAGAGGCAAAACTGTAATTGGTCTATTTCATTGTACATTCACATGCACCGAATCACATTGTGCCTTTAGTGAGGGTCCAGAGTGGAGAGGTGTCAAAATCTCTCTTCAGGTACTTGGCTGAGAGGACCATGGTTTTGAAGGCATGCTCCAAAACCCATTGGAAAAGACTAAAAATGCCCAGAGATTAGAATTTTCCTCTGGGGGTCCCTGTCTCTCATTAGTGACCACAGAGAAAGCCCAGTGCAGCTCATCTCCCTTCTTAAGCACGTTGAACAAGGACCTAAAGCCAAGAAGACTGGTAAAGATCCTGCAGGAGAACCTAGCAAACAGGAAGAGGTATTTGGCAGCCTTCCCCCATGAGCTGGAGTAAAGTATTTGGGCTGTCTGTGTTTCAATTCTATGTGTTTGAAAAAGGATAACATTACTGCCCCAACTCACAAGGGCACAATAAACACATTAATGGTTATTATGCCCTCTGAAAATATGGTAATGAAGGTTGTAAGTGTAAGAACCATCACTGGAAATGTTTCTATGCCTTTATTTCCACTTACCAGCTCTCTCTGCTTTGCAGAGCTTCCTTATACAGTGATCTGGCAGCAGGACTTGGAATGACCCTCAACCCATCCCACCAGCAGCTTTAAAGCATTTGTGAAAGGGCTCAGCTGATGCACCTTCCCATAACACAGATGTGATTCCGCTTGGCGGGAGCAATCCCCACTTGGTTGATGTCCGCAGAGGATGACGACAGATGCTTCTGGTTTTATTCCTTTAATTATGTTGCACATGCACTGTAATTTCTTAGAGTCTCCTCAATTGCTAAATTCCATTACCACCTCCATTCCCTGACAGCTCCCCTTGGCACAACAAATACAACTTCAAAATAGGACACAAGGGACACCAACCCCAGGGTACAAAAGCCTTCTGTAATGACCCTGTAGCAGATGAGTGCACCAAGCAGGAAGGCAGAGGCTGCTCTCCAGCCCTAGAAAACAATTCCATAAAATCCTT
Source organism: Loriculus beryllinus (assembly GCA_039877255.1). NCBI lineage: Eukaryota > Metazoa > Chordata > Aves > Psittaciformes > Psittacidae > Loriculus > Loriculus beryllinus. The sequence goes on along the minus strand of JBCJKH010050153.1, from coordinate 7,228 downwards.
ACAACCATGCTATTTTCCAGCTCACTTTTCCTGCACCATTTCACACGAGGGAGAATGCTGTACCACCGTCACATCATTTTTCCTCATTAGCCATTTAAAAGCAAAAAGACTACAATTAAAATCCTTCCAAAAGGATATTTTTCAGTTAACTCTGAGACAGAGCAGGGAGCTAAAACAGGTCCCCTGTACCAAGAACCCTTTCTCTGCTTTCACCTTAAAGCAGAAAAGCACAGTGTTTGACGCAGTGTGCACAAAGAGCACCAAGTTGTAGAGCACGTTGACAAGGAAGTGAGAAAGACAAGGAAAAATGCAAATATTGGACTGTTTTTTACTCAGGAATACAAGATCAGGCACATAAAACTGGTGGAAAATAACTAGTTTGCAGGTAAAAGCACAAAGAGAGAAAACTATAACTGGGAGCTGAACAATAATGTGAACATTACCTTATAAATTCCCAGCTCAGGTATTCACTGGGAAGGTCTCTTTGAAGCAGCTGGTTCAGACTCTGGAAATTAGAATAATAATAAAAATATAAGTAAGACAAATACATTTGTCATTCCAATAATTCTGAAACATCTTATAATAAGAGTTAATAAAGGCTAAGCTTCCCCTTTGCGTGGCCCAATGCTTGCCCAAGAGAACAGGGCACATCAGCGGTAGGGACACAAGGGCATTTGGGGTATCCCGACTACTTTAGCAAACAGATGGTTAGTTTAAAAGAAGACACTTGTTTCTCCCCCTCCTTTATTAAATAGGATGAAAAAATTAATTACTTAAAAATTAGAGGCATTTTGAGTAATAACCCTGCAAATACAGAGGGCTTCTTTCTTTTTGCAGCATCCATACTTTATGGCATTATTTGGGGTTTGCTGAGTGTGGGTTTTTTTTTCCCTCTCCTTACTTAGTGTTAGGCTTGCACTGATCTCATCAATAAGAAATGAATTTTCGTAACTTTCAAAGCCACTATATTATTTTCCCTTTTATTTGTAGTGAGTTTTTCTTCTCTCAGTGGTATTACTGCAATAAGTCAGTCATTATTTCTTTATGTTTTCCCTCCTTTCTTTAGTATTTCATTTCCCTTTACAGCACATCTCGTGATCACAAAGAAAACAGAGACACTTATTTCTTTTAACAGTTGAAATTGCTGCGAGTGATTTAACTGTCATTTAATCTGATTCCTCTCTTCTGTCTGTGGAGAAATATGTTTAATGTACTGGAAATTATGTTAATAAGAAAAAGCATTATCTCATTTAATGAAATAAATATACAAATATTTCAAAATAAAATAAAGAGGCAATCTTCAGTGAGGAAAGAATGTCTCTTATGGTTTGCAGAAAATAAACAAATGAGAAAAATTAATGAATACATTGAAATATACTGACAAAAATTACGCCTGAACTCAAAAGGCGGGGGGGGGAATGAAAAGAGAAGGTGACTGAATTGCATCTCACCTAAGCAAATGCTTTAGAGAAAACACAGATGCAACCTGAAAGGATCTGAGTACAAATTATTGCCTTAAATTATATTATTACCCTTGGCTAAACTTTTCCTTTAAAAAGCCATTATTTTTCCTGCTTTTTTTTTGTTTGTTTGTTTTATTTTCTTCAATTGGTGCTGAAATAATATTTATTCTTTAAGGACTGAAATCCTTTTCATCCTGTAATTATTTGTGATCCTTTGCCACAAAATACTCAATTTCTAGCAAAGAACTTTGAACCCTCTGATTTAGTTAATGGGAACAATCGATGGCTCTATTTGTAAGCTTTTCCATCGCAAAGGATGTAACTCCCATGCACTGAGGTTAAATAGTGGTGGTGGTGGTGGTGGTAGAAGAACTTGTAGCAATTATGTAATAAAAGCATGACCATTGCAACAGAAACACAGAATTAGGGGCTTAATTACAGGCATCAAAACAAACTAAAGATGTTAATAAGAACAACAACCAAAAAATCTCTTTTATGACAAACTGATTTCATTTCCCTGCTCTGCAATTTGAGATCTGAATGCGCTGCTTTCTGTTGCCTTCTTTTTCCACAAGTAAATAGTGCAAAACCAGAAGGTATCTGGTGTCATCATTTCGGCTGCAACAGTGGCAGGGTTTTGATGAAATCCTGGGTTTATTCTTTCACTGGCAAGAATTAGTGCCTCAAATCCACCCAACAGGGGATATAGGGTGTTTTTAGCTCCCCTTTAAAAAGCAGCAGCAGTGATGAGTGTGCTGGGGTGCAAATTCACCGGGGCGGTTTCAGTCCCGGGTGTCACACACGTTCGCAAGGCACTCTCAAAGTGCTCCAGTTTCTCTGATTCCCCCTCCTCACACAGTGCTGAGGATCACAACAGCTCCAGCTCAGGCACTTCAGCTACCGAGAATAACTACCAAGAGCAGGATGTGTAAAGAACTCGAGTTAACTTTCTGACTTGAAACACACAGTTTTACTTTGCTAGTTCTCCTTTCAGTCCATAGGCCTGTGAATCTGAATCTAAGCAGGACAAAAGCTGTGCAGTGAATGCTTGGGGTTAATCATAAGCAGATTGCCTTCTTATTTTACAAACAAGCTAAAACTCCTCACAGTGATACTCTGAATCCGGCTTCAATGGGGATTTCAACCTGTGCTCCCCGAGGCTCCCTTATTCCCACCCATACAGCCCTGCCACCCCTCACAGCTCTCTTCCACCTTGAGGTCCCACACCTGATTCCTCTGGATGGGATTCTTAAGCTGCTCACAATCATTATTCTATATACAAAGCAAACCATGCAGAAAGGGGTTGCTCTGAAGTGCAGGTTGTAATTGGTGTAAAACAAGGAATCCATTTAAACAAGATTCACAATCACTAATGTTTCAAAGATACAAAACCAGGCTCTGCACAGACACCAGGATTCGGTTTTCATGATGGCCCTTCTGCTTCTGCTAAATTTCAACCCTGCAGAAAATATTCCCTACAGCTTTGGTGAGCAGGGCTTACAGAGACATTCAGGAGAGGGTAACCCCATAGAGGCACAGTTTTATTTCTCTAATTCGAGGTTTTCAGGGCGTTTAAGAACAAAACCCCTAAACCCCATTGTATTTCTTTTATAACTGGAGTGAAGAATGCTCGGCTGTACAAATGAACTAGGAAATCACTCTCCTGCCGTGAGAAAACATCACACTGCTACATGCAGATACGCACACAAAACCCCACGAATTCAAGGAGATGAGAAAGAAGGACATTTAGTGTAAACCCCTCTCCACTTCAGCAGTGTGAGGGTCAATAACTGACGGTGGGAACTTGCCTTGCAAACATGCAGAGCACCCTGAGGATCCCAACCCAAGATGCAGAGAAGATGTAGCGGCACAAGGGCTGACCCTCAGAGGAGTGTCCATGAGGCTCTATGGAAGAGCTTGATGAGTTAAGCCCTTGAAAGAAGGGGTCCCCCCTTAAAATGCCTATTCAAAGAGTTTTCCCCACATTGGAAAGAGCAGATGGAGGCAGATGTTCCAGAGCACCTCCAGGTCCTGCCTGCCGCTGTGCCAAGTGTGGCTCCAGTCTCCAAAGCGCCCTGGATTAGACCCACAAACCTGGTGAGTTAAAAAAGCTGTAATAATCTCATAGATTGCTGTTGTAACAGTGCTTAAGGGAACTGGATCCAAAGCCTGGAAGCACTGACATTTTTGATTCCGATGTCTTTTGAGTGATGAAAAGCCTATTGACATGAGCAAACCATCTTGACAAGTTACAAAGAGAGAAACCCCCAAATCTCCTTTAAAAACAGCGTCTGTTTTTAAGCAGAGCTCTTTAAACTTGCATCTAAAATCTATCTGCAAGCTCTGCCTGGCACAAACCTGAGATTTCTCCCGTTCAAGAGTTTGAAAGCAAGACACCCTTTTGTCAACGGGATACTTCTAGTGCGAAAGGTTAATTTTTTTTAAGCAAAATCAAGTAAATCAAAGTTCCCCAAAAATCAACATTTTTGGTTCTCTTTTGTCCTTTTTATTAATACCTTTGACTCTTTTCCAATTTTTGGTTCTATTCCTGCTATGAAAATAAAGGGTGGAAGCAAACAGCAAAGCTACTTAAGGTGTTATTCCACAATAAATTTGGCTACAAGGAATTTTTCCCCTGCACACCCTCAGAGAACTGAATTCCAGCCATCTTGCACATGAAGCTTTTCTCAGTTTAAGGCTACATATGGATAAAAAACCCAGGACTTATTCCTTACATCTGCAGAGCAAATCCACAGATATAGCCCTTTCCTACCCATGCTGTGAATGAAAGTAAAATCCCTCCTTGGTGGGTACAGCTTCCACCACCTTTTAGGATACATAAACTTGTTGAGAAAACGAATGGCGCAGACAGACCTCTACATCCACATTACAGCTCTGTTCATCTCTCAGCCCCTCTCACACTCCTTGAGGTCTAGAAGACAGCAATGCCTTAGAGCAGATAACTCTATTTGGTCTGAAAGCCTCCTTGTGCAGAGAAGAAAGCTCCTTTTCCTCTATGGAGATCCCAGCTGGAATCCCAAAGGAGCATTTGCCACTACACCACCTCTGCAGCAAGGCACTCGTCCCACCTGAGATGCAGGGATGTTTTCTTTCGCGCCGCTGGCACCGTGGACCACAGCCACACAGACTTAATGCTTTGTGCCTTTTGCCAGACCTGAAGAAGCCACTGGTTTGCCTTGCAATAAGCATGTGTGAGCACAGTTACTTGCTGTGGTTTCCCTTTCAGACCTTTTGGCTCCTGTAGATTGAACACGCTGCTGCAACAAGCTCAGCAACATCAATACAGGCACTGAAAGCTGAAAGTAGAAAGCTAACAGTATCTTACGTACTTCTGAAGTTTCTCCTGCCTCTTTCATGTAATTCCTGTAGCCTTTTATCAGTCTTTTTAAACATATTTGAATTTATTTGATTGCCACATTTTCTCCCTCTGTTCTTTTAATGAAAAGAATTAATTTGTGCACCTTTGAAGGGAGCTCTCTGCTTTCCCACAATGCAACAGGCCATTTTTCCCTCAAAACGGGAGTGGGAAAAACTGGGAGTCTTCATTTTCAAGCCTGAACCTCAGCAATGTGCACAAATACTGAATCTAGAAAATCAAGTAGGTGCTTGAAACCAGAGAAGGGAAATGCAGCATTCAAATACCCAACCGTGAACGCTGCATCTCTTCACCCAACCTCTTGTTGGTTTAGTATTCCTACTCCTGGAAGTCCACATCACTGCAAACTACACAGTATTGCTTCCATCCGCTCTACAGAAACACATCATTAACCCAGCAATACTGAAGTTTCACTAGAACAAGACAACAGAGCATTTAGAAACAGGAGGAAGAGGAAAGGTGCATGGGACCTAAGCTCTGCAGACCGAGTTCAGTCACATTATCCAGACTGCAGCTATTCATGTTATTTACATCAAAGAGAGCATTTTTAATCATCTCAGCAGAACTAAAGCAGCAAGGGGTGCCAAGGGCTCTTTCTAAAGCCCTCTCGTTGTTTTTCAAGTGACAATTGATAGCAGATGTCTCAAAACCTCCAGCATCCTTGATACCTATTTCAAAGAGATATCGATAGCTGCAGATCAAACTTCTGCATCCTCCTTCCACAAAGCGGTCCCAAAGATGCTTGAAAGCAAATGCAAGACACAGCCTTCATCTAGTTGGGACCATTACGGCCTCTATTAGAGAGAGATTTTTTCTTTGCTCCACAGTTCCACACTGATTCATTTAATTGCTACAAGCAACTTTGGGTCAAAACACAAGTTACAATATACTCCTACAAGTTAGTAAATAATCGGGGGTTTTCCTATAAATCCAGGCTTTCTGCTTACTACTTCTTCACAGGCACTTGTGGCCACATTGGCCAGGCTAGGGATTAACTGAGGATTTTACACTTCATCCTTCAAGACTTCTCTTGCAGCAGCTGCAAAGGCAGCAAGCATGTATGCATTATTCAACCCTGACAATTCAAGCTGTAGACACCTCATCTTCCCACAAGAACAGCCCTCATAAGTGAAACCAGAAGAAGCTGTCCATAGACTACTCAGCGCTCAAACACAGAAGTAGATGAGCAAGACACATGCTCTCAACGTGAGTAAGGACAGGGTTCCTGTTCTGCCAAAGGAGCTTTTGTCTTTCCTTGTCACTCTAACAACCTGGGAAACCATCTGCAAAACTGAGAACAAGTAGCAATTTTTGGTGCAATCTGTTAAAAATCACTTCTTCACAACTTTGGGAGACATGTTTATCCCAGTGTTTTCCAGGTAGCCCTTTTTAAGGAGCTACACTTGTAGGGAAGATTTTCAGGTTATGAAAACAGCCAGAACAGCTAAATTTAGGGAAGTTGTCAGACATGTAAGTCTGGAGACTTGTCAGCATCCCTATTTCCAGTTTTCTCTGCAACTCAAAGCATCTCCTGCTTCTCATCCACACAGAAACTACAAGCAAATAAGTTTCTTTGTGCTACCTCTAGCACACGTAGACCTGATCATTCCTGCTATCCAATGAAAAGGCGCTTTCAAATACAATTAAACAGTTTCAGACTTCAAACAGTGCTCAGCATTAGTTCCGCTGAAAGACAGGGAAAGGTTAAGGCAGATTTTCCCCTTAGCATTAATTTTTCTGCCTTTTTCAGTTGACTTCCATATGGATAGCAACAGTCCATTGTCGGGTGATGAAATTAGAACATCAGAGATAGCCTAACTAGAAAGCAATTTATCACTGTACTATTCCAGGATATAGAATTTCTATTCCTTAAATAAACATATTTCTTTGAAGTGTCAACACAACCAAGAAATCTGATCTTCTAGACAATATTCCAGGCTTGATGCATTTTTATTGCTCTCCTGTAATGAAGTTTTAACTCTTGATATATCCCTCCTATTTAAGTGCCATTTCAACCAAACTAAAATGATCCATTCCCAAAGATGGTTCAGGCAGAGCGGTGACATTCCACAGAAGAATGTGCCCAGGTGTTGTCTCTGAAAGCACCCACCATTATGCTTCAGCAACGGGGAGAGGAGGGGAAGAATAAAGAACAGATTTAAATGCACCGTGGAATTGAGGCTATACATCCATTTCACACGAGTTGCATGTGTAAATAAGACAGAACCAGTAACTTCTATATTTTAAGCTGAGGAAGTTGGGGCTGTTCAGCCTGGAGAAGAGAAGGCTGTGTGGAGACCTCAGAGCAGCTTCCAGTATCTGAAGGGGGCCTATAGGGATGCTGGGGAGGGACTCTTCATTAGGGACT
>JBCJKH010050152.1:13054-39904 GCA_039877255.1 Loriculus beryllinus | reverse complement strand
CTATGACCTAGCGCGGGCTGGATATAGTTCCGGTCAATCTGATCTAGTTGGAGATGTGCCTGCTCATTGCAAGGGGTTTGAACTAGACGGTCTTTGAAGGTCCCTTCCAACCCAAACTATTGTATGATTCTGTGATCTACAGCTGCTCAGTATTCTAGTAAACCTAAATGACATGAGGGGAGAATAGATCGTATGCTCTGTAAAGCTTCATGTGATACTTAAATGTCTGCAAATGGATAGGACTTTTTCAGAGCTGTGTCTAAGGATCATAGTGAGCACAAGATGAGTGAGAGTCAGTAATGTCATGTAATTAAAAAAAAAAATCACGGTGTACTGTGATTACATCATCCGAGTGTACTATGTGTAAATATTCCACTTTACTCAGCAGTTGTAAGGCTTTGTCTTAAGTCCTGTTACGGACACAGCACTTCAGCAAAAGTGTGAGTCAACTGGAGACGGTCCACAGGAGCAACAAGAGTAATGAGAGGTTTAGAAAACAGGTTATATGCTGAAGAGATTTCAAGAAGTTTAGATTGCTTATTAACTTCAGCTTAAAACCCAAAAAGGCATGTGTTTTAAATACAGAAAAGGTTAGAAACAGAAAGGGGAACACAGTTTGTTCTCCAAATTCAAAATGCAACTGGGAGGAAGGATCTAAATTTCAGTGAGGGAGTTTTTGCATTGACATAAATGAAAAAAAAAAACCCACTTGAATAATGGGGATGACAGAGGGCTGAAAGCAATCCCCTGGGGAAGCTGTGGATTTTCTGTAGCTGGATGTCTTTAACAAGCAGCTATATGAACTTCTGTAGGCAATGGCATACACTGATTTTGCCTTGAGGCTTTAAATTTCTTTCAGCCCTCTGATTCTGTGATTTTCTACCATTTTGCCAATAACACCAGCCTCCAGATAGCCCACATGCTGCCTTTTAACAGAGTAAACTCCTTCCTCTTTTGCACTGTGCATTCTGATCTGTAAGAATAGGTGATGTGGAAGGAGTAGAAAGTAATACTGTGTTTGTCTGCAGTCAGTCATCCAAAAAAGGTATGTAGAGATGTAACCTTGAGGCATCTTGGCTACCTTTGAATAAAATAGTTGGGGGTCCCAGGGAGCAGGTTAGCTGTGGCAGCAGGAGTTTAGTGCAGACTAATGTGTAGTGCTTCCTAGCAAGGCTGAGAAAGCCTCAGTAGGTTAAAGCCATCTCAGGTATCTACGTTATCCTGTGATCTGCGATGTAAGCTTGCTCTCAATAAGTAACAAGGACAGAAAAACACAGGAAGAATTGTATTTCAGTTGTGTGCCTGTTTGCGGTGTCCTCAGTTTCCCATCCTTTATGACTGCCTGCTCATTCTCTGCCTCTCTTTCATCATTGCATATTTCTTAATGCAGACATTGATTTTGAGTGGGGTTTTTATTATAAATACTGTCATGAAATGTTTCCTGTGTAACCTGGTGGTAACTAATACTGGACTCCCTGTTGGTAATTATTACCCAAAAGAATTTTATCCCATTAAAGATTTAGGATTGGAAAATATATTTGTGGAATTTCCAGATTTCAGTCAGAAAAAGATTCTGAGGGCTTATAGAAAAACAATCTGATAAAAAAAGAAGAGGAGGTGAAAATCAACATTTTAAAGGAAAATATGCAGGTCAGTGTTTAGTGTAGGATGAACTTAATTGTTTCCTTATCTTTACTTCATGATAGATAAGTTATGTTCAATGATTTGGGAAGTCGTAAGCAAAATAAATTCCTAAATCTAGTTACTAGTTGACAGGTTGTAATTTATAGAATTTCATTTAAATGTCTATTTCTTGCCAGTTAACTTATATATTCAGTGTTAAGGCTTTGAATATAACAAAGAAAACGTGTATGGAGAATTGTTTTAGCCATGGAGCAACTTTTCCATCATATGCTTTTAATCAAGTCATAAAGAGACTAGAAATACAACGGTGCTGAAAGGAATATTGGCTATACCTACATAAACCCCCATTTCATCGCTGTTGGATCTCTGTCCCTACCAGATTAGCCTTGCTGTCTGCACCGATCACAGAGTGCATAGGATCATCTCCCCTTTGCCAGAGGATACAGATCATATGGATTTGTATATAACCTGATGCTAGGGTGTCAGGAAAGGGGTGCCAGTGTCACACTGCACTTCCTTAATGAAAGGCAGATGAGCCCTGGGGAGCCTACACAGTCCCTTTTCAACAACTTTGTGAGCTGCCTCACCATCAGGCTTCTCTCAGGAAGCCTCTGAAGCCAGTGCAGGTGTGATGGTTGCCGGCTGCCTGGCTCAGCACAAGGAGCACGCCAACAGCAGGAGAGCAGCGACACGTACTATGGGTCTGTGTTTTTTTAATTGCAGCCAGGCAGTGAACTGGATAACTTGGAGGAGATTCTGGATGACCTGCAGAACAGCCAGTTACCGCAGCTTTTCCCAGATAGCCGCCCAGGCGCTCCAGCAGGCTCAGTCGACAAGCAAGCCATCATCAATGACCTCATGCAGCTCACCAGTGACAGCAGCCCCGGTGCGGCTGTGGCCACCCAGAAACCAGCAATGAGGATTTCACAGAGCAGTGAGTCTACTTTACTCGCATGTGTCATCAAGCTTGTGAACCCCCAAAGCAGCGGTCGGGGTGCCCATGGGTTGCCTGGGGAGGAACCTGGGAGCTCCTGGTCCTGGTCTGGTCTGGTCTGCGTGATGGCATAGCGCCATCTGCGGTCATCCCATTTCGTAACACACGGGGAGGCTATGTCTAATTCACACAGCAGCGCTCTGGAAGCCCTCTGAGGAGTATTAAGGGGTACCCTCAAACTAAATGAAATGGCCCCTGCTGTGGTTGTAGGTGGTGCTGCCGTTGTGAGGACATTGGCATGGAGAACATGTGCGTTTGGATGCAGATCTCTCATTTCCAGCAGCTCTTTTAGTAAAAGGGAGAAGAGAGGCTTTTCTAAGTGTGAAGGAGAGTCATCTTCTAACCTCACAAGATTAATAAAAAGGCATATGATTAAGAGGAATGCCCGAGTTTCATTTGAAAATGTGGCTTTTGAGTCACTTCACACTGACAGTGTTCATTAACTTTATGAATTAACTTACAAATCAGCATTGAAATGTTCATCTACCACCACAGAATAATGGAAAGCAAGCAAAACAGTAGTCTTATCAGCTATGAATGTTGAAGCATAAAAATCCACTGCTTCATTTTTTTTCTCCTGTTGGCTAAATTGCAGCAGCTATTTACTTTCTTAAATGTACACTGGTGTTTTTCTAATAAAGCATAGGGCTTAGATAATATGTTTAGCAATTCTGTTGAGCCACTTTCAAATGAACTCAAATTATTACTTAGCAATGTTTAAATAAATACTAGTATTACTATTAATCACAAATATTAATGTTTAAATTCATATTTAAACCACTACAGATCCTTAAATTATCATTTGTTATCTGTGTTGCTCAGAGAGAGATGCTGTGATTTAATGTACTAATTTTTGTGAGGGTGGGGATTCTAAAAGCAGCAGCACATAAGTCAGAAGGAAATCTCTGTACATCTGAAATCTTTGGCATATTCTTTCTGAAGCAGTATCTGCTGGTTTCTTCCACTTTAGCCTTTTGGCTTTCCAGAGTTAAGCCAGCTTTAAATCTGCTTTCGAAGCTACTGGCAGTACAGTAACAGTATGACTGTAAATGCGAGTTGTCTTGGTGTGGTTAGCAGCAGTTCTGTAAAAGCAGCATCCTGTTTCCCATGTAAATTAAAACACTAAAACTTTTCTTTCCCAAAGCTTAGTCTTGTGTCTGTGCCTAATTCCCCTTGGGAAGTTCTGCCTCGTTTTCAGTAGAAGAGCATACACAAAATAGATGCACAGGAATCGTGAGTGGCTTTTCACGTGCTCACAGAAAAGTGAATGTCACATCAGACATAATTCCAAAAAAGGTTTAAGGAGTTTATTTTTCTTTTTCCTGAAGAAATACCAAGCTTTCATTTTATAGGTTTTACATGAAAAATGCTTAAGATATTTTTATCTGTTAATATATAGTATTTTTACATGTCCCATCCTGACCAAGAGAAGACCAACACATCTCAACTGTGTTGTTTGTTTTTGTGCTGCATTTCCAACTTTCCTTCTTGTAGGATCAGTGGGTGATGGCAAAAAAAAATACTCATATAAACTTCTGGGGCAAACTGTTCTGAAACTGTCACTGAAGCTTAATTTTGGTTCAATCCTTAGACTTTATTATGCTTCTCAGCTCAGGAAAGTAATTTTTTGTCTCCTCAGGTTTGGTTTTTTTGCTTGTTTCAACAGACATGCAAGACAAAATCTTAATTTCATGGTTAGGTGTATGTGATGTGATATATTTCCTATATATGCATATAAGCAAATTATCCAGGCAGAGAACTTACATTAAAAATAACTAAATAAATACAGTGAGTTCTTGTAATCTGGTTTTATAAAATAAGAAGAAAAGTCAGAGATGTTTGTAACAAGATGTTTCTGTACTTTTTAACAAGCTTAGTAAATCTCATCTAGGTTATCAGTTTTGAAAGTATCAGAACTTTGATCTAAAATAAGACAGAATTCTTTTAACTCCTTTGTAATGTGAATATGAAAAGGATGCTATTATATCAGACACTCTCCTAGGCGAAGCTATCAGGAAGTACTGCAAATAATCATTTCACAAAAATTCTTAATTTACTTGTTTGTATCTTGTTGGTACGATTTGGAAATGGAATCATAGGTACAAGGTCAGGGTTTGATTCATGTTTGAGAACTAATTGTGCACATAGGGGATGCTTTCATACATTGGAACATTGCCCAAAGACCGCAGAGCGAGCTGCTTGCCACTCATGGTCTGAAGCTCGCTGTTCTGAGACACTGTGCAATTTTCTTTGTAGAGGCTGATTTTAAGAGCACGAAATACTTCAAGAGAAGAAAAGAGTTATATAAAGGTGACAGTAGCCATCATGGTTCTGTTTACCAGAATGTTATGGTGGCACAGCTCTAATTCCATACCACTTACTTGTGATTGCTGAATCATTGAAGTATTTATTTTTATTTAAAAAAAATGTAAAAAAAAGAGAGGGCGATGTAGAAATAGGGTTACAGAATCCAATATAGACTCAATCTGTCCTTAAGTTTGATAACTTCTTCAGGGGCACGGCTTATGCTGGAAAACTTCAAAATAAAGATATTTCCTAACAATCTGCTGCAGGATGACATCTGCATGCAATTACAGTCCTACTAGGTATAAGATTAACTGGCACTAGTATGCATATCACATAATGGTATATTTTGCTGTACTGGCTTTTCTGTCAGTTAAATTGCATCATTTAAAGTTTTAAAAATCTATGTTATCTGTTTTAGTGTCAGAATGTTCCATTTTGAAATTTACATTAAAATGTCAAGGGATGTTTCTCAGACAGATATAGAGTGGGAAAATCATCCAGCATTAAATAGCTCAGCCTAAAAGCTTCAAGTATGTTTGGGTTCTTTTTCTCTTTAACAAGTTTCCAATCTTGTAACTTTGCCTTTTTTCTTTGCTCCTCCTGTCTAGCTTTTAATAACCCACGGGCAGGGCAACTGGGCAGGTTATTACCAAACCAGAACTTACCACTTGACATCACACTGCAGAACCCAACAGGTGCAGGAACTTTCCCACCCATAAGAACGAGCAGCCCCTATTCAGTGATACCTCAGCCAGGACTGATGGGCAGGAATGAAGGGATGATAGGAAATCAAGGAACTTTAGGCAACAGCAGCACAGGTAAGATGACTTTCCATTTTTTTTAAATATACTCGACTAAGAGAATATAGCATGCTTAACTTAATGTTATATATTGGGGTTATATAATGTTATAAATTGGGGTTATTACAAGTGCAGGTTATTCTAAGTACTTTTCAAAAAGTCTGGGGAAAAATCATGGGCTGTTATGTACTGGCATATTATTTTGTATTTCTGTTTCTGCATATTTTTGGTCCTGCTCTTTATGCACTGCTTTCCACCTACCTGAAATCTTCTAGATGAAACAGCGTTTTGGCAATTATAGTTGGTTCCCATCAATGTTCCAGATTCATCTGAGGCTTACATAACTAAAAATCCAATCTTTTGCCTCAGAAAAGCAAATAAAAGAACCACTTGTCTCTAGAGGTAGTTCTTTGGAAACAAAATTATGTGCAATACAGTTGACCTTATGATGTGTATCTCCACAGGCCTTGGTTTTGTCCTGGGTAATCCTTTATTTATTAGCCTTAGTTCTCATTTTAAATTAAAGAAATGCTACTATTTTCATCCTTTTTTTGAAACATAAACTTTTTGGGAACCATCAGATGTTACAGTGGTGTTACTGCTTGTCACGGAGTATTCCTGATCTGTGGTGCATTGATTTCTTCATGTTGCCCTAATACTGTACAAAGATACCGCAGGGGATTTCACAAAAGAAGTCTGGCTGATTGACTTACTTCAACTAGTGCATAGTCTGAGTCTGTCCAAGTGTGCAACAACTGCAAAGAACTGAGTGAACAAATGGGTGTTTTAAGTCCTTTCAGATGGCTGTTCACTGTGGACATTTTATGCTGCCAGACACTGAAATATCCTATTTAAGCAGTTTAGAGGTCAACTTGTAGTCTTTCAAGTGCCTTATTACTTTCATGTTTTGTATACGTATTAGAAGATGTTATTCATCTTATGTGTACGAGTTAGAGTATTATCTGTGTTCCTGCCATTTGCTGTAGCACACCACATATTTCATCTGATAGAGTACGTACTGAAATAGAACAAACCCGAGGATGGTAACACTGAAGCAGATTTTGTACAGCAGCTGCAACAATGACAGTCTTCAGAGAGTTTTTTCTCCTTGATTATTTATCACCAAATAATTGAATTGATGAGTGATATTTGTTGTGTAGCTTTTAGCATTCATGTAAAGATGTTGCAAAATTCAGCTGAGGAGATCAGTAGTCCAATCTGAAATCAGTGTTTTATCTGCTGTCTTGACTGTATAAAATTGAAATGTTTAAATACTATGAATGTAAGTCTTTTTGACTTGCATTCGTAGTTTCGGGGGAGGTTGGGTTAGAGTTTGGTTGGGGTTTTCTGGCTACTGTCAGAGTATAGTACTCTATATATTCCAAGTGTAAATAAATTGTATCAGCTGTTTACAGTAGATGTAGGAGGACTTCCCCTAAAATAACGGTAATGAACTTCAGCATCTATTGGAAAGTTCCTGTGAGTAATTTCCCTGCACTGTGTATTGGTTCAAGATTGTCTGGGTGAGCCTTGAAGCTAAGAAGTCTAAGTCCTGAACTAAAGGACTCGCCAAAAGATGTTTGCAGAATGTGAATTCAAATTCAATCCTCCTAATTTGTAAGTGTGTGTAGCGATAGCATGTTGTTACTCAATTCTTCATTCTCACTTAGCACTTGGAAAGTAAAGCATTGACAGACACATCAGCAAACGTGATTCATTTCCTGAGGAAGGAAGTTAGGCCTATCCACACACGCTCAGCACCTGTTGCAGACTGCATGTGGGAACACTTACTCTGAACAGCGTTTCGGAAATGATAAAAGGATCTTCCTCTTGTAAAATGTATAATAATCTCCAGCCCCTTGACTAAGCAGCATAAGGCATCATTCTATAGTGTTGCACATCTGGAGGGACAGTGGCAGTACAAAGTGCTTTGAGTGAAACTGCTACATTTTTGTTGCTAAAAATGCAGCTCATCAGGCAGTGGTAACGCTACGGTACTATGCTACAATGCTCTGAACCATGTGCTGGCACCCAAGTTTGTTTGGCTTTTGTGCAGGAATGCTCAGTGGCAATGCCCCTCGGCCTGCCATGACATCTGGAGATTGGGGAAGCCAGGCTCCTGCTGTGAGGGTGACCTGTGCGCCCACAGCTAGTGCCATGAACAGGCCAGTGCAAGCAGGCATGATCCGCAACCCCACGGCAAGCATCCCCTTGAGACCCAGCAACCAACCTGGCCCAAGGCAGATGCTTCCATCTCAGGTCATGAATATGGGTAAGTCAGGGTGTGTGTGGAGTTGGGTCTTTTGGCAAGCGCTGGATTGTCATAAGCAAAAAATAGGAAAAGAAAACCCTAAAATCATTCAGTTATAGATTTGATGAGAACTGTATTCCACAGTAAAAGTTTCCTGTGAAAGTGGGGAGGAAGGTATGTAACACACATATATTTTAATACATGTATTGATATGAACAATGTCTGCTACTCTGTAGCTCCACAGTGGTGTGGCCAAAGAAAGAGGCTATCATAAAGCAATTACATTATGATACTGACTTTATATGCTGTCTTTTTTTATGCTTATCTTAATAATTTTTCATCTATGGTGTTGTATCTGCTATTTTATGGTTTTCAACCACTTTCAGAGCTCTCATGCTATTTTCTCAAATTTTAAGGGCAATTTTTAACAAGAATTCATAATACTTTTAGTAGTGATGTTACTGATGTCTTGGTGGTTTTGTTTGCTTTTGCTGTAACATAGATAATTTAATGGAAAGCATTAACATGAAAGTAGATTCTTGTCACAAAAGTTATATGGTTATTTTTCCTTGATTAGGGCCATCCGAATTAGAGATGAATATAGGAGGACCTCAGTATAGCCAACAACAGGCACCTCCAAATCAGACTGCACCATGGCCAGACAGCATCTTGCCTATTGATCAGGCAACTTTTGGCAATCAGAACAGGTGAGTCTTAGTGTCACATCAAAGCACGGAAAGATTTCCCAGGCCTGTAATTTATACACCTCGGAAAAACAAAGTTCTACATATCATTTTAATGCCTGCAGTATTTTACACTCAGGAAATGCGTACATGTTCCAGTAATACTTATAAATGCTCTCTTTGCCATATAATGTGATGGAAGAGTTGGAAGTTCTGTATCACAGTGAAGTTTGGATATTTTTCAGTAGTAAATGGGGCGAGCATTGAAAAGAAAATTTAAAGGAAGCAGTTGGAAAAAAAAGTGTTTGAAGGAAGGTTAATCTTCTAACTAAATTTGCTTATTTTTCATTATGAAAGGATGTCCAAAACTACTATCTGTAAGTTTGTGTGTTGTTTTCTCTGTTACTTTTCATGCTTTTCAAAGTGTTTCCTTGTGCTAATTCTCCCCTCGTTAGGGTGTCTGTATGACAAAAGCACTTTTTGCATAACTTATCATCCACTTTAAAAGTGCCATAAAATAAAATACAGGGCCACATTTGATCAGCAAATAATAGACAGAGAATTCTTCCAAATGCATATCTCTGCATTTCTCACTTTGCATTTCTCAGTATTTCCTTGTAGCTGAAGATGGTGAAAAGAATTCCTGTTGTGTTGCATCTGAAAGTAACCATATTTTGATCATTTACACCCAGAGATGACAAATTGCTCAGGGCTGCCATTTCCAGTTTTAGTAATATCTGGGATTTGTATTTTTATAATCTGATTGTCGTTATGAGTATTACGTTTGATAAAATTAAATTGTGAGTAAAAATAGAGAAATATTAAACATTATCATTGTGGTATATAAAAGAAATACAGGAAAAAACCAAAGTAATTGTCATTATGTAGCATGCAGAAATTTGGCAAATGCTTTAAACTTTTTCTTATTACATGTACTCATGTCCATATACAATTCAAGGGAGGTTTTTTGGCTAGCCTCATCAATGATCCAGATCATAAATTCCATCTTATAAGACATCTTTAAAGTCTGAAAACAATTTTATTCAAAGGATTTTTTTGTTCTTCCTTTTTACTGATTTACTTTTCTATGATCCTGTGATTTACTGATTTATAAATCCATCTGTGAGATTTATAGAATCTGATAGATACATGAGATTGCTTAATACTTTGTGACGTTTTAGAGGTGCATCATATATATCCTTATTTTTATTTTTTACAGTCCGGGATCTAATTAAAAAGAATATGTTTTTGTTTTCTTCCCTTCCATCCTTTGCTTTTTTAAGTGTATAGCCTGACGATGCAGCTTTTTCCTTCTGCTTAGCTTTGGCATAGAGATTAGACTTCCATGGCAACCATATATCTCATTATGGAAACTAAATACACAAACATGTTTCTTTGTTGTTCCAAACAGACATGTAAAAGGGTTCACATATAGTGCTGTTTCCTCCCTCCGTATGTAACAGCTTTTGTTGTCTCTCAGTAATTATCTGGGATGAGATTCTTCCATGATATGCATGTAGTAGCTGCTCTTGCTTTCAAAATGCTTTGCTTTTATATTTTCTCTTGTAGTCTTGTGCATGAAGTAGGGCTCATGTGAACTGCAAAGCAAAAACATGTCATTTGGCTGCATATAAGGTGTTGTTTCAGATTTAGTTTGTTTCTCGGTAAGTTTTGTCCTTTAGGCTCAGGATAAACCTCTGTTCTGCCTTTGTAGCTGAGAGTGTGCTTTGCATATAAATTCAGGGGTGAGGTAAGCATGATTTATAGAGCCAGCACACTTTGCTTGACAGTATCCAAATTCTTACTGACACCCTTCTGAGGCACATATCCAAGTGCATAAACTGGTACCTGAGTGTGCAGTTCCATACGATGGGTTGAGCTGATGCAGTATTTTGCTGCAAACAGAAAGGGGAACGTCCTTTTCTCCCTGCTCCCTCATGCTTCTGGCTATCTATTCCAGATGTTTGGTTTGTGTAAGCTCAACCCTTGGGACCTTTCTGTGATCTCTTTGACCTGCCTACTCTGATAGAAAACCGGCTAAGAAAAGTGTCAGGGGAAATAAATTCTTCTACTTGTGATATTCAACCTAACATCTGAAATTTAAAGTTACAATTAGTTAAAAATTCTTTAATCTTCCATGTTCAGTGACTATATACTGACTTTGTTCCTCTGCTGACCCTGTAATATGAGAAAGCCACTTGAGTGTACCTTTGGTGTGCTTGCTTACTTGTTGAATACACCGTGCTTGTAGGGTCTTGACAGGCATTAGCCATGGAATTTAGTTATTTCTTTGGGTAGCATAACTTTCATCCAGAACAATTTGTTAAACAAAATTGGCAGAGATTAAAACAGTTTCTGTCTTCACTTGTTAGTTCAGTTTGAACACTAATCCTCTGATACTATTTCATGGGTTTCAGCAGATGTTTACCAATGCTGTGTTCGTGTTTTCACAGGCAACCATTTGGCAGCTCACCAGATGATCTCTTGTGTAATCATCCTTCATCAGAGTCACCAAGTGATGAGGGTGCTCTCCTGGATCAGCTTTACATGGCATTAAGGAATTTTGATGGTTTAGAAGAAATCGACAGGGCTCTAGGAATACCAGAACTAGTCAGCCAGGTATATTGGGCATTGCATTGCATGTGCTAGGTTGCTGTGTTTAAACGATACGTTGTCAAGGTGAAGGTGAGATGTGTGTTGAAGAAGGGGAGTAAAAAACTCTTCTTGCAAGCTAGCATGGAGTTACATATTTTGATAGGACTCTGTTTAATGGCTTAGTGTAACCTGAAAAGCTTCCTTCAGCCCCAGGTTTAGTCTTTCCCCTGCCACTCTCACCTAGCTTTCCTCCTGACTTGTGCTGAGCCTCTAGGCTTCATGCGACTAACCTGACCAAAACCAAAAAACCTAACAGGTTTCTGCTTATATGGTGGCCAGAGGAACAGCTGTGTGGGAGAAAGACAAGACTACAGCCAGCAGCAAGGTATAGGAAAGGTGAAAAACAAGGAATATGAAGACCTAGGAGCAGAGGAGCAAGATCAAGACCTTTGTGCAAGGGGGCAACCTTTGGGGACAACCAGCTTTTGGATGAGCAAACTTATAACATATAATTTCACCTATAGTTTTTTCCCTTAGTTGATTAATATGTGTTAAGGGATGAATTTCACCTGGAGAAGCTTAAGCACTTAAAACTGAATTTCTTTTTAATAACGAACATGCTTCCTTAACTTCCCAGCATGAAATTGTTCTATTCTTTTTCATCCTTTCTTTTCTCCTCACAGCTATTTTTGTTGGCTTCCAGTCAGTTCTTGTCCATTTCAGTTCTCAATGGTGCAAAAAAAAAAGTAGTAAAAAAGATTTTAGGGAAAAGTTGATTTTTGATGTTTCTGGCATCAAAATTTTGTTTCCAAAACCAGCTGTACATGTCTCTATAATGATTTAATATTCTCAGATCCTAGAATACCCATTTCATTTCCCAGCACTCATCAGCACCCTGAGCATAACTTCTGAACTAGTTCTGCATTTTAGATATGAAATAGGACCAATGGAGTCCTGCCTTGAACATGAGAGAGCTGGCTCCAAGCCTATTTGGTACAACACAGAACTCAGAGAGGTGTTGAGATGGAGATACAATTCATTAGTGAACTTCAATTGCAGTGTGACATTTTCATGTATTTCATAACTTTTGAAAGATCACCACCAAAAAAAAATCAATACTGCTTTATTTCAAACTAAGAGGTAAATATATTTCTATTTAATTAGAATCTCAGTGGAAACAGTTAAAGAATTTTGCAAATAAGAGAACTGTCACATTTTAGAATATGTTTTCTAAAATAGCCATAAAACATTCTGTAGGAGCTTACAGTCTTTCTTTCATAAGAGTGCTGAAATGTAGAGTAACTTGATTTCCAAGGTCAGCTTGGAATAAGCTATAAAATTATTCTGGCTAGAACAAATATTAGGGGAGTATCTAGAATGGAGTTTAGAATTGTGTTAGCCTTTTTATGCTGACGGATAATCAGTTTGTGCTAAAGTGCCCTGAAAGAATTAGGCATTCTGTTCACATTAGCTTCTGTAATAGTTTCAGGCATCTTTATTTGAAGCCATTATTTTGTTTAAAGATACTGATAAAAATTTACTTGTTCATTTGTAACGTCTTTGAATTTATCTCAGAATCAGTGACAGAATATGCTGCCATCATTTCATTTACAGATTTTGATATAGCATTTCTCATTTCAGGTTTTCATTTGTTAGCAGAATGATACAAAGGCTATATTAAGAACATGACAAAGATTATGGGTCTTTGTTAAAAAAAATAAAGGGAAAATAAAAGGAGAGAAGGAATTTGCTCCCATTAATACGTTTTGGCACTCAAAAATCCGATGCTGTTTATTTGTAAGTTTTATATTTAGGTAAAGATAATTTATGTAATTTTCTGCTTCAGAACATTCAAATCCTAGAAGGTCGGTTTTGCAGGGTGGCTGTATTAGTCTCATAAAATCTTGTGAAAAGCCATATCCCACCAACTATTGTTCACATATTTCTGCAGAGCCAAGCTGTTGACCCTGAGACCTTCTCCAGCCAGGAGTCGAGCATGCTGATGGAGCAGAAGGCTCCAGTGTTCTCCCAGCAGTATGCGGCGCAGGCGCAGATGGCACAGGGCAGCTACGCGCCCATGCAGGACCCAAGCTTCCATGCCATGGGGCAGCGCCCAGGGTATGCAGCCCTGCGCATGCAGCCCCGGCCTGGCCTGCGGCCCGCCAGCATCGTGCAGAACCAGCCAAACCAGCTGCGGCTCCAGCTGCAGCACAGGCTCCAGGCACAGCAGGTATGACCCCGTCCATGCCTGGTTCCACACCAGCACAGGCGCCTCTCCTGACTGGTACCTACTGTCAGCTTGCTACTGGTACACCAGGTCTTAAGTGTGTACCCTGTTTAGTTACAGCCTAATTCCACTTCTAATCACTAGCCATCATGACTTTTGCTGAGGCGGTACCTTGCTCATTCTCTTTTTTTGATCTTTTTTTGCATCTTTCTGTTATTTTTTCTATAATACTGTGCAAAAATGTGCCTAATAGTTAAGCCTAGTCTACCTTATTCTTTGAGCAAGGCTACAGTGATGCTTTTTTGTTATACAGCTCTTTCTGTTTGTTATATCTTGGCTCTTCCAGCAATCTAAATGCTTTTATTGCTGCCCGTTACCTACATCCTTTCTTTTTCATTTGGCCTTGATCTACTTTTGAGGATCATTTTAAGTTGTTTCTTGTTTCATTTATATATAGGTAGGTTTATAGTGCTATAAATATCAATGCTTTTCTAGTGGAGGAAGAAAGACCATTTCTACCTTCAAACATCAGGATAGGGTCTAATTCAGAGTAAACCTCAACAGTCCAGTCCAGACTCAAAAGGAACAGAAACTGTAAAGGTAACATGTTTGGTAAACAGCTTAGTGCCCATGTTGTTACTTGTATAGTGTATTATCTCCTTAAGAAACAGGATTCTATGAATAATAATAGGACTTGAGCAGGAAAACATCACCCAGCTTAAATATGTAAATCTAAGTACTCAAACCAGCGGATGGGAAAGTAAATGCTCATACCTCTGTATATAAAATTTCCTTTTTTTTTGTTTTCCTTCTAAAAACTTTGGGGGTTTGGTGTTGGGTTGTTTTCTTCCTTTAGAATCGGCAGCCACTGATTAATCAGATCAGCAGTGTCTCCAATATGAATCTGTCTTTGAGACCTGGAGTGCCAACACAGGTAAAAAAATTCTTTTGTTTTCTTCTTTCTCTCCCCCAGTTAAGTACAGTAATAATGCTATGTACTAAATCCATGGCAACCAATTTTAAAGCTTTAATACAAATAATGCAGTCTGTATGATAAGAAGTATTTTACTCTTTTATTTCCAAGAATCTTTCCTATATTTACATGGGGTGGCTAGTTATTTATTAGAGATATAACTGCATTTTTAACCAAGCTTCTCATTTCCTAAAGATGTGGGTTTTTTAAATGAGCTATTAAATTTGCAATTACAAATCACTGCAACATTAAACACTGGTATTTTTTCACTTCTTGACTCTTGCACTGTTGGAAATCTTTCCCAGGAGAACTATTAATAGGATAATTTTCTCCCATTCTACATTACTGTTACTTGTGTGGTGGGGGTAAAAAGAGCTGGAATCTTCCAGATTGCTCTAGTGGAGGTGCCTCCACTGGTCAGCTGGCTTTAGGAGGGGTTGTTGATAGGTGTTGGCGGTTCTCCCTCCAGGGCCCTATCAACGCACAGATGCTGGCGCAGAGGCAGCGGGAGATCCTGAGCCAGCACCTGCGGCAGCGGCAGATGCAGCAGCAGCAGGTGCAGCAACAGCGGACGCTGATGATGCGAGGACAGGGCTTGAGCATGACCCCCAGCATGGTGGCTACCGGTGGCATACCAGCAACCATGAGCAATCCGCGCATCCCACAGGCAAACACGCAGCAGTTTCCATTTCCTCCAAACTACGGTACTGGTTCCACCCCCACGGGCATGTCAGCAGTCCTTGCTCCTCTGTGTCCTACCCAGCACTGGGTTCAAGCTACCCTCACACATCCTCTTGCCTGGTTCCCTGGGAATGATGGGAAACATGGAGGGTTGGGCCCTTTGGGATGCAGTATAATGCCTTTCCACTTTTCCTAGCTCTAGTACCACATATTCTCCAAGCAGCACTCTTTTTTGAGCAGTAGCAGAAGTGTGATGTGTGTGTATATAATTCTTCATGTGTACATTATAATGTAAAATTAACAATTATTGAATTTCAGTATTAAAAATTCTATTTCAGATAAAGCATTCTTTTTCATGTCCCTATACCTGTGTGTAATACAGCAGTAAATACCATTTTGTTTGTATGTTTTACAAAGCTTTGCACACCACTTTGTTCTGGGGATGCATGTGGCACTTGCCTCCACACAGTTACTGTTATACAGCTTCTTTACTTATAAGTATTGTATAAGATGTATTACAGTTAAATAATATGTTATGTGTAGGTTCTGCAAATCATGTCCATCCAGTTCTAAATTTGCTCTCTACTCTTACTGATCTTTTATCCTATACACCAGTTTCTAAATCATAATAGTGCTTTCCCTCCATGTATTTGTAGTTACTTTATGAAAATGAATTATGTTATCATTTTATGATATAGACAGAGATACAGGGAAATTAAGTCACATAGACTGTGAATACAAGGATAGCCTCCATACCACCTGATTCTTACTCCAGCATTGAGTGACTTGTTTCTCTTGAGTATGCTGTTTGTGATGAACTTAAAACAGACTAAACTCAAATAAAGTCGCCGGTGTTTTTCTTTTGGTCTGTAGAGGGGACAGACCACTTGTGTGATTGCTTAGAGCACACAGGTAGCCAAAATTCTTATGCAAAATTATATTTTTAAGGTTATACATACAGTGTTAGTTGATTATGCCTTGCTTGTAATCTAGATGCCAGATTAAGACAGAAGCTTATAGGTTCCAGATGACATAAGTAAGACTGTGTAAAGACATGTCTGCAGGTATGAGCTCTTGGCTTCTTTTAACTTTGAACGTACAGTGGCTAAATTTTTCATCATATTTTTTCAGGTATTAGTCAGCAGCCGGATCCAGGCTTCACAGGGGCCACCACTCCTCAGAGTCCACTGATGTCCCCAAGACTGGCTCATACTCAAAGCCCCATGATTCAGCAGTCTCAGGCTAATCCTGCCTATCAGTCCTCTACAGAGATGAACGGGTGGGCACAGGGGAATATGGGTGGAAACAGGTACATCTAGTCCAAACCCTATGGTTTATCTAATTGTTTGCTTGGTTGATTGGTTGCTTTTACTGAGCTATCTTAAAAGAGATTTCTGTTCAATTTGGCTTAACGAGTTGGTTTAAGTTCTGTCTTCATACAAGGCAAAGTGAGTGAATACCTAAAAGACCTGCATCCACACAATGCATTGCTTTGTCTGTGATAACTGGTAAAACACTGTGTCCTTGAGAAGCACCTCTGCTGCACAGTGAACTCCAGTCCCTGACATTTGTGTGGATGCAATTCTTCTGCAAATGACTTTCATGTTATGCTCCCACACTGCTTTCTACATGGCTGGATCAGCTGAGCCAGAGCCTATACATTCCCTACTGCTCAGGAATTGGGGTGATTGGGTTATCACCTCCCACTTTAAGGGCTGGAGTGCAACCAGGTTCAGTCCATTAGTGCTTGCACATACTTGGGAAGATCAGCATATAACTGTCATTTTCTGAGAGCATCATAGCATGCCTGACACATGCAGTCACCTTTTCAGTTGAGGCCCATGCCCCAGTTGGTATAGCTTTAATAATCAGACTGCCCACATTAAATGGATTGGTTGTTGAACACTATCAGTAGGCAGCAACAAAGTTCCAGATGTCAATGATCTGCACTTTTCAGTGGAAGACAGGAGGAGCTATCAGCTCTATCGCTTGACACTGAGGTGCACACAGTTGTCTCTAGCATAGTGCTTTTGTCATCCTGAAGCTCTCGGGTTGCTCTTACTATCCCAGCCCAGCAACAAGTATTTTTCCTGCTGGTTGATAAAGATTTAATAAACCCAAAGTACCAGTGCTTCAGTGATGAGGCTGATCCAAATTAAGTTCCCCTTAAAGCAACTGATTTACCTCTTATCATCATCCTTGTCCATGCCTCTTTCTCATTGTCTTCCTGAAGCATCTGCAGGAGGCATAGCTCCCACTGTCATGGCTTCTGCTGAAGTGGCAGCAGGGGCAGCTCGGTAAGACTAAAGGCTGGCTTGCTGAACTGCAGCTCTACTGCGGAGACATGTCAGATGCGTTTACACAAGCCACTGAGTAATCACAATGATCTGTAGTGTACTGTTTCAGCCATCCAGATAACAACTTAAAAATGGGGTTAGGTGGCCTGAAAAGACATGGAATTTGAAGGAAGAGAATGGTGGGATTCTCCAAGTTTGGTCCTGTGCCCAGAATGCCACTGCACTCCACCAAGTCTCACAGTGCACAGCAATAACCTAATGGACTACCCAAGTGCAAGGCTGAGTGTTAACCTGAAAGATTTCCTGAGCTGTGGAAGAAGTGCTTCACAGGAAAGTAAAAGTCAGCCATTGATACAGAGGTGGTTACTGCATGCCATCTGACACACATTCCTTTCACAATATTTTAGTCTAATGCAGATCCTCTAAGCTGATAAATTGTCAGTAATAATTCCTTCACTGACTGTTGAATTATGCTCAAAGAGTAGAAAAGACTCATATATAAACATTGAAGATTGTTTTAGGAAATGTAACAATCTCTCATATGACTTCTGACATAACAAGAAGGAAGATACTATCCAGAAAGCACTTAACTTTGAATAAAACCTGGGATGAGTTCTTCCACAGTAACTCCTCCTTAAGTTGTTCTGAAATGGCCTTAAAGTGACACAGAGGGTAATTAACTTAGACTTTATGTTGTTTCTTACAGTGTCACATTTTCAAAACCTGATGCTAAGATTTTGTAAATAGATTTCTTCACAATTGCATGTCTCTTATTTGTGAGCTCACTTCCCATAATTGTGTGTACAAATCTGATATTTGTATGTGCAAACGCCTCTTTTGCAAAAAGACTGTTATTAGGCCAGGTCCAACAGTCCTGTGCTGTGCTGACGCTGAGGGGAGAAAAAGGTGTTTTCTTTCTCTCCAAAAGTTACTTTCCCAAACGTATTTAGATCACATACACAGCCCATTTAGACAGCTAATTGGCTGTTATTGCACATGCATAACAGATTTGTACTCTGCCATAGTTTCACACACAAAGGCATGCATTTTTGTGCACAGACATGGAACCTTAAATTTTGAAAATCTAGTAGACATTAATGTAGCCAAAACCTAGTTTTTCCTTTGAAGTTGGAATAAATTACAATTCTAGCTTAAAATATATTAAGAAGAAAATAGTTTCTTAGTGGCTTCAGCATTCTAAGTCTGACACACTGCTTTTTCCATTCCTTGCTGTAGCATGTTTTCACAACAGTCCCCACCACATTTTGGGCAGCAAGCAAGCACCAGCATGTACAACAATAACATGAACATCAGTGTATCCATGGCAACCAACACAAGTGGTATGAACAACATGAACCAGATGACAGGGCAGATCAGCATGACCTCAGCGACCTCTGTGCCTACATCAGGGTTGTCCTCCATGGGTCCTGAGCAGGTGAGAATTTAAGGATGTGAGATGACAGACAGAGGATTTGATTTGACTTTGACGGTTTTTCAGGTCTGCTGAGTTGGGCTGTAACTGCTGTAAGCTATTACATTTCTTATACTAGTTTTCTTGAGCTATGATGCTGATAAAAAGGCTTTGGTTTTAGCTCTGCACTCAGATAACCAACGTGACCAATGAGATAGAGAGCACTTTTACATCCAAATCTCCCATTTTGACCTAGCACCACTGTAGATAGCACATGTAGTTGCTCCTGGACTTCCATGGAAAGCGTGTGCTGATCTAGCTCCTGTCCTCAGTAGGTAAGTTTCCGTAGTGCAGCTGTATGTCACCAGTGGCCTTGCTAATTTTCTCAGCAGTAGAGGCCAGGACTGAATGGCAGGCAGCTGTTTCCCAGAGGTAAGAGTGAATGATGCTTCCAGTGTGTGAAAGATGCTTCTATAGCAGCTGTGTGTGTAGTACCAGACAATAGGCAGTCAACTTCAAGAACTGTCAAGCTGGCATGAGGACAAGATCCACACTTTCTGTAACATGGTGCATATAGAATAGGTTGTTGAATCAATAGGTAAGTAACCTGTTCTTTTCTGCTGAGAGGTTTACATACTCTATTTTGTTTGAGATTGCTGCTTAGGGTATCGGAAAGAAGGAAAATAGCATTTCCATTTGTTGACCTGCAGTTAAACTCACACAGTGCATTAACGAGTGTATGACAAATAAGTCCTCTTAATTAACAGGTTTATGTTTGTTTCAGAGCTGAATTCCCACTTGTTCAAAACACAGGCTTGAAATGATGGACTTTTCTTAGAAATGTTACTAGGAAAAGTACCTCTTGTGTTTTCGGGCAGCCTCTGCTGCTATGGTGGACAATATTGTAAACCTTTTTTCTGAGACCATAACATTCCAGTTTAAAGCTGATTATATTATTAGCTTGTTAATGTGTGTCCTTTTTCTAGCCTAAATTAGATAAGAGTATTTACTTTTCCAATGTTTTCCTTTAGCTTAAATAGTTCTTTTCTCTTCTTGTATTTTAAAGACAGCCACTCAATCAAAATTATTTTGTTGTGGTTTGAGATTGTTGGATTGTTTTGTTTTGGGTTTCTTCAAGTTTTTCTTGTAAGTTAAAGCCGCAGTGGTGGCTTGTAATATGATTTTCAAAATGACTATATTTTCTTTAATTCTGCTGACTGTTGCCATTTCATTCATTCTCTAGGGCTTTTTTACACTGTCACCTACACTTTTACTTACTTATTCAATGCCAATTTTTGTTCCATAATACATAATTTTAACTGCTCTTCTTGTAGGCTTCAAATTCCCTTTCCTTTTCTGCACCTGTTGCAGTTTGATTCAGTGTTTCCTAAGTGCAGAGCCATGTGCCACTAGTTCTTCCCCATTTCTCTTGGAATACTCTAGACAGATATAGCCCCAGATCACATTTGTCTTTTACAGCTGCCACATACTGGTGACCTGAAGTAATTTTGATACTCCCAGATCTGTCACCTTCTCCAATATTCCCAGTTGCTAAGCCCAATTATAGCTGACTTTATTATTATTGTTATTATTCTCAAGTGCATACTATCGCACACATTTAATGTAGTAAAACAGTAGTAAAACCAAAACAGAAAAAAGTGGGGATTTGAAGGTGACAGCCCAGTCTGATTTCTCAGCATGCCCATGCTACATAGTTTTTCCCAGGAACCCAAACTGAGAAACATACATTATAGAAAGAGATCTGGTTTTATTTCAAAGATGCCCATGTAGACTACTGTTTCCACTGGCACAGTTGTCGCACTGCTTTTCCTTCCTGTTAGGTACAAGATCTTGTTTCAAGACAGCATTTACCTAACTTCCAGTAAGTGAATACACTGAGGTTCTTCATCCACCTCAACATGTGTTTTTCAGGCTGTCTGTCCCTTTGTAGATCTACTTTAAACTCCACTAGCAACCTCTTCTAGGAGTATGAACAGAGTAACCAGAGACAGTGATTTTACTGTGAGTGCTGTGCTCAGTCAAGTTCTGCTTGTAATTTCTATTTCAATACATGGGATGCCTTGGCTCTGTTGGTGACAAAGTTACACTGGGGAGCACATACTGAAACCCTTATAATGATCCTTCAATCCTCAGCGCATTTGACATAGATGCAACCTGCATTCTTTGTTCCCAAATGTATTGTCTTCCTTTTGTCCACATGAAATTGAATTTCTCTAGATTGAGCCTTTTTAACCAAAGTGCTCTGGCTCATTCTGTATCAGTAACCTTTTCTCTTCCTGATCTACCACCACAGCACTACGTCATCTGCAAACTCTGCAAGCAAAAGTTTCATGCTTCATCTAGGTCAGAGGTGGCCAACTGACAGCTGAGGGGCCATTTCTATGCCACAAGACAATACTTTTTAGTCCTCAGGAATGTTTCCTGTGCTGCTTTACATTCTCCTTTCTGAGAGACCTGAGTAAAAAGAATGTATATTTAAATACTAAAATTGATATTTTTTTTCTGTTTTCAGGGCACAGTGTTTTATGATTTGACACATTTATTTATCAATTAACTTAGGCTGTGCCAAACTTTTTCTTGTAACATGATTTTCAAAATTACTACATTTCCTTTAATTCTGCTGACTGTTGCCATTTCATTCATTCTCTAGGGCTTTTTTACACTGTCACCTACACTTTTACTTACTTATTCAATGCCAATTTTTGTTCCATAATACATAATTTTAACTTCACATGCTCATCTCTTTCTAACCACAGTGAGTAACAGTGGTACACAAAAAATGTGTACTAGCTTTTGAAAACAGTTTAACACTTCATATGTTATTGGATGGTTTTGGAAGTCATATGTATTACCTGTTAGTAATAAGCTATGCCTGGGTTTATTTAACTAGTAAGAAGCAGGTATATTACTTTCAGTACCAAACAGGTTGGTTTGGCTTTGTCTTCTGTCTCTTTGTGACACTATACTGCATCACACAGACATACCCAGAGTTCAGAAATACTGTTTGCTGTTTATCTGCTCATACTTGTGTATCTCCAACATACCTTATTTACTACCTAGGCTCCCAGCACCACCAAGTAAAAAAATTAAGATTATGCCCAAAATTGACTTACTATTTATGATGCTAACAGACTCTTATGTTCTACAGGGGTCAGACCTTGTCACATTATCATCTTCTTCCCTATAATGGTACGAAAGTTCTTCAGGCTGCTCTTACTAGCGTGTCTTCTAGGAAGCTGTTACCAGGGACCCTATCAGGTCTGCAGGGCTCCTCTTTCCAAAACAGCTTCCTCAGGCATTGAGGAAGTTTAAACCTTCCTGGTGTTACACCGTTCACACAAATTGCTGTCTCCTTATCCTCATTTTCTTGTTGGCACAAGGAACTGTTGCCATGTTTGTTCCTGTTGTTTATTTTGCATCATGGATCTGTGCTGTCTACTGAACTATCAGACAAAAAGGTTGAAACCCCTACAAGAGGCTTTTCAGTATATGAAATAAACCCCAATCTAAATGTCCACTCTGAGCAGATGTTTATTAATTTGCACAGAGTAGTACTTCCCAGGCATCTACAAAGAGTTAGCTTGAAACAGTAGTTTGAGTTTGTTCAGCATGGATGAGAGGAGCCCTGGAGTGGTAGCAAACTTTTCTTATTAGACACCTTGTATATACTTTTGCTTTATTATCAGGAAAGTGTATCCATGTGTTAATTGCACAGGAATTGCAAAACATCTACTGTCTTGTTTTAGTCAGACTTCCTATCTGATAACACCACTTGACTTGTCTTCAGAAAATGATAAAACCCCTTCCATTTCTCTGTCTTTTTTCCATACTTTTCTAATTGCATTGTTATTGCAGTCAGAACAGTTAATGTGTGAATGTGGGGTGTTTTGTTTCAAGGAATCCTGAGGTAAATGTGATATAACGAAACAGTAGATTTTCTTTTTGTATCTGATACCATACCAGTCAGGATTATAGCATTGTTACTGGTAGAGATCCTGTGATAGGAACTTCACTGATGCCTTTGCTGCTTTTGTGGCATGCATCCTGGAACCATCTTCTTTACTGGATGGTTAGGACTTTACTGGACTTGACCTGTCCTAACTGCCACAATGCAAATCATGCAGTCATCTTTTTGTTCCAAAACTGCTGAGGACTCAGTACGCAGTCTTTTTATTTATGCTTTTTATTTTTATCTTCCTTTGTCTACTGAGCAAATAGAAAAGGTATTTGTGCTTATGCATTCTGATGAATGCTGAATAATAGCAGAAAACACTTTCCAAACATGGATTCTGTTGCTTAGTCAAATGCATGTAATAAAGCTGCAAAGCTGTCTGCTTGCTTTCTTTCTGAGCAAATTAGTGTGGTTCTCTTCCTTTCTGATTTGAATTTTCACATTTAGGTTTAAAAATCTGCCCATTTTTATTAAGAAGCAGAAAGCATCACTCAGAGTCTTGCAGAATTTAATCAATTTTTTCAGAGTTGAAAGTTCCCATGGCAAAAATATTTGAACTTTTGAACTTTTCCTATTGAACTGCAGTCTTGTCTCTGGCAGTGTTTGGAACCAGCTCTTTAGGTGGTTGCGTGTGATTGCATTTGGCTTTATGACATTTTGCAAAATCGGTGAGTATCAACAGAAACAACAGTCAGGAGGACCTGAAAGGAGAAGACTTTGGGGTGGTAAATTCAAGGCTGTCTCTCCCCCTTGCTGCAGCAGGTTGTTGTAGCTGAAACAAGGTAGTGCAGTGGCAGAATCTCCTCTTATTTACAACATAAGTCTCATAAAGGGCAGGTGGCACAGAAAACATCTTTTTTCTTCCAGCAAAATCTGTAGGGGCACATCTTTGCTCTTAGTATCCATCTAGTCTGAGGGAAGTAACAGAGAAAACAGAGTCAACAAAGACTCCCTAGGAAGAGGTTTTTTTCCCTATAAAGCTGCTAAGGAAAGCTGGATTTTCTAGTATTTCAGAACCTTGCTGAAGGGCTGCATTTTGTGTTTTGTACCAGTTCCTACATGGTGAGATTAATCCTTTGATTAAGAAAGCAATGTTGTAAATTTGGCAAATCACGCTTTCCACAAAACTAAGCATGACAGACCCTTTGGTTGTGCAGAAATACACAGCTTCAATACTTTCCTGTGGCTGCATTCAGAAAATTGTTGAGATCATACTTTTAGGAAAGCATGCTGCTGCACGTTTTCCCATTTAATGCTATCTTTCTCCCATTGCTTATAAGCAGGAAAGTAAGTGTCATTAAAACTAAGTCAATTGTTGGTGTAATTCAGCTTGCATGTTATCTCATCAGGATTTGAAAAGATTGTGTCGTGTTTTGCAAGCAGAAAAGCTGTGTGTGTTGAGGTTAAGCAAGTAGTTATGTGTTTCTGCTTTCAGGACTTTCATGGCAGACATGTCCTCTTCGGGATAATACTGACCTAATTTATGGAGCCTGCTTTGTAAAATATGCACAAGGGTCATAGTATCAGGGATGAAATCTTTGTTGTTTGTGAAGCAGAATAATATGAGTCAAACACATGCTGCGTAAGAGGGGTACTCAGCTATACAGGCACTTCCCTGATTGAACATTATCTCAAAAGTAAATGCTGGTATATGCAAGTAGCAAAGTGGTTTATAATGCTGTTTTTTTATTCCCAGCCCTCTTCCCAATGTACTTTTTAATTCATTCCCCTTTAATATCTTGTTACCAATAGGTTAATGATCCTGCTATGAGGGGAGGCAATCTTTTTCCAAACCAGCTGCCTGGAATGGATATGATAAAGCAGGATGGAGATGCAGCACGGGTAAGAAATTGCATACAGAGGCATACAGAGACGACAGAACAGTAAATAGGCTGTGATCTAGAATGGATACAGCATCTTTTTACTCACAAAGTTGCAAGTACCCAGGCTAATAGTAATTAAGTGTGTTGCTATTAATTTTCTTAATTCTGCTTTTAGTGACATCTATATTAAGTTCCTTAATATAAGGAATCTTATATATATATCTTTATTTATATATCCTTATTTTTATTTTTATATCCTTATATGTCCTTTATATATCCTTATATATATCCTTTATATATCCTTATATATCCTTTATATATCCTTATATTTATATATCCTTATTTATATATCCTTATCCTATATGTATCCTATATATATACCCTTATTTATATATGTCCTTATATATAAATCCTTAGTATAAGTTCCCACTAGCACTGCTGAAGCGAATAATACAGAATACGTCACATTACTGAATTAACAGTCACATTCAGCACACGTATGTGTAGAACCACAGATTCAGTGAGGTTGGACAGGACCTGTAAGCTCATCAGGTCCAACCATTACCCCAGGACTTGTAGGTCCCCCACTAAACCATGTCACTGAGGGCCTCTTCTACACGGTTCGTGACCGCTTCCAGGGAACATGGTACAGTTTCAGCTGCTTTGACAGGGCAGCTACCGGGATGGCTGCGTGAGCGGCGGGGGCGACGCGCCATCTAGCGGCCGCCGCCTGTCTCTGCCTCCCGGTCTCACGGTGGGAAGGATTCACGCAGCCGGTTTCCTGAGGTCTCTGCGGTAATCAGGCCGGGCGGCTGGGCCCCGTTGTGCCTGTGGGAACTCCCGTTTTGTAACCTGCCTGCTGTCTGCCCATTGCACCGCTGTTTCCTGTTGGCTCCTTGTTTGCGGTGTGGAAATTGGAAAGAAGGAGCTAAACAAATTCTCTTCTTACACTGAATTCCATAGCGAAACTTAAGGTTTTCTACTGTTAAAGAAAAATTAATATCAGAGAAAATTAAGAAAATTTTACTGCAAATGTATCAAGATTAATGATACATTTTTCTTGCTTAATCAAGAAAATAAAGAATGCAGAAGTACAGAGGAAAAAGTAACCATACATTTATTTTATTGTACCCTCTTTTCTTTTGCACACCTGTGTGTTTAAAGCTTCCTGGAGGCAATTCTGTTTACACCTTCATGGTTCACATTAAAATACATGTGCTTGTCTCAATGAGTGGAGGATCTTTTTACAAGGGCAATGTGGTGATAGAAAAAGGGGTAACAGCTTTAAACTGAAAGAAGGCAGGATTAGATATTATGAAGAAATTCTTCACTGTGAGGGTAGTGAGGCACTGGCACAGGTTGCCCAGCAGCTGTGGCTGCCCCATCCCTGACAGCGCTCAGGGTCAAGCTGGACGGGGCTTGGAGCAAGCTGGTCAAGTGGACAACCTGGTCAAGTGGAAGGTGTCCTTGCCATGGCAGGGAGGTTGGAACTAAACGGCCTTTAAGTTTCTTTCCAATCCAAACCATTCTATGACGCATGTGTCTCCTCTGCAATCCTTGCATGGTCACTTTGACGATGAATAAGAAGGTGCTGTATGTTTGTTCTGCTTTAGCGGAAGCTGTCAAATACCAAGGCTTTATCTTCCTACTTAGTGCATTCCCTAACCAGTTAAATTTCATATGCTAAGAGAAGCTGGGCTGCTGGAGAAGAAAATACCAGGTTGAGGGTGAAGGAGACTAGAGAAGAAGGAAGAGGTAGCTTTTAAAGAATGGTTGAAGAGAGAAGGAAAAGAGAGTGGATGTGACAGAACAGGTATGAGAGAGGGTCGGGAGAAGCCAGGGAACAGGAAAGGAAATGAGTGGCAGGACTTTGGACAGAGAATCTGTGAGGTTTGGTATTGAAATTATGGAGTCACTGCCATGACAGTGAGACAGACAGTGGCCATGCATGATAGCCACTGGTGAGTTTTGTCTTACCTAGAAAAAAGTAATTTCTTAAAGCCTCTTTGATTATTTTGTAAGGACACACTGGACTGCACTCTGATTTTACTCTTATTTACTAACATAGCACTAACTCAAGGAAAATGTAGACACTGAGAAGCTCATCTGATATCGCAGCCCAGAAAGCCAACCATATCCTGGGCTGCATCAAAAGGAGCGTGACCAGCAGGTCGAAGGAGGTGATCCTGCC
>JBCJKH010050151.1:20418-40786 GCA_039877255.1 Loriculus beryllinus | reverse complement strand
AGAGAGAAGGTCTGGTGGGTGATGTGATGGTTGGAGGCTGCCTTGGGTAAAGTGATCAGGAAATGACTGAATTTTCAGTACTTGGAGAAGTCAGAAGAACCTCCCCCTTAGACTTCAGGAGGGCTGACTTTGGCCTGCTTAAGATGCTGGTTGGCAGAATTCATTGGGGAACATTAATGAAGGACAAAGGGGTCCAGGGAAGCTGGACACTCTTCAAGAATTAAATCCTTAAGGAGAAGGAGCAGATGGTCCCTATATGCTGAAAATCAAATCAGTGGGGAGGAGACTAGCCCGGCTGAACAGGAAGATGGTGCTGGAACTTAGGAAAAGAAAGATAATTTATCACCTATGGAAGAACAGACAGTTACTCCATGAAAATGGGTAGAAAAAGAATGTTATTAGATTATGTAGAGAGAAAGTAAGAAAGATGAAGGCACAGATGGAACTAAATCGGGTCACTGCCATAAAAGATAATAAAAAATACTTTTGCAATTATATTAGCAATGTTAAACAAGTTCATTATCTCTTTTCCATAAGATTATAGCCCTGGATGATTAAACCAGCTATGCTGAGGTGGTACCTTTGGATTTCTCCAAGGCAAGTCACTTAATACTGCCTGACACTCTGATTAAAATCTTGCATTAAAGGGAACCAACAGGGCATGAAATGGATGAAAAACTGGCTCACTGACAGACCTTAAAATGCAGGTGTTAATGTAGCTGTTCCTGAGTGAGGCCATTAGTATAGGACTTGTCTGGACACCAGCGCTTGCTCTGATACCGTATGATGTTTTCATCAGTGATGTAGCAGGTGCTAATAAATATTTGCTGATTAACATATGATGGCATGGACACCTTCCACTAGACCAGGTTCCTGAAAACCCCATCCAGCCTGCCCTTGAAAACTTCCAGAGATGCCTGGTCCAGCCTTTCTTTAGAGGGTTTAAAGAGTACAGTCTATTCAGGTTATCCGAGAGAAAGTGGCAATGAGAGATTTGGTCCTACTTGTGTTCCTTGAGATTAGATGCCAAATACATCAGCAGTTTAGGTGAAGATGATCCCTTCCTGGAAAAAGATAAACTAAGGGACCTCTCATGGTCTCTCTCAGCCTTGTCCTCTATTATTTTATGACATGATGGGTTATAAGTTAGAAAAAAAAGGCAATGTCCTGGTTGTGAGATTCATTACACATTGGAGCAACTACTACTAAAGGTGGTGAACTCACTCTTGAACTCTTTACAAGGACATTAGCTATCTCTATTAAACACATGCTTAGTCCAGTTTCTTGGGAAGAATGCAACTGCCTGCGCCTCCTGGCCTTGCATCCTGACTGTTAATCTACAGAATGAGAACACTTCTGTCCACACACCTTTTCTACTTACACCTCTGTGCATCTTCCTCCCTGATCGACTTTTTAGGTAGTACCTGAACACTGTCTTCTAATAATTTAATATTACAAATCCTGAAGTTAGGTCTCTTCGTGGTGCTTCTTCAGTATACAGCACTAACTTCATAAAGTTACCTTTGAAACTATAAATCTGCACTTTTCTGGAGACTGAGGTATTTTATTAATAATCCATTTTGTCTGGCTTGGGACTTCTCAGAAGGTAGTATTGCAGTTTTCTTCGGAAATGCTTGTATCAGGGAAATCTAGCTACAGCTAGATGATTTAAAGCATTTCGGACCTTTTACTTGGTAAAATAAAGAACATAATGTTAGACTTGAATCTTCCTTATCTAACTGAAGGGTGAATAGACTGGTGTTTTGGGTGCAGACCTAGGGCTGCCACAAAGAAGCACTCCCAGCAGTTCTGTTTTCCCATTTCTTATACTCATTTTTACACCAAAGGTTTATCTCTGCCATATGAAGAAATGTCAGTCATCATTGGTAAAATTCCAAGAAATGAAGCGTCTTGGAAGAAAATGAATAAGCCTTTGGTTCTGAGCAATCATGTAATTATTATAATAGCTATAGTTTACTACTTTATTTAATGCTCATAAAGCAGGTAGGAAGTAAAGTGCACTCTTTTATTACTTTGCTGAACCCAATGATTAGAAGTATTCTTACAGTCTAGTTCCAAGAAATAATCATCTAGTTTTGGTTTGTTTGGAAATAATTCTAAATTATTGTTATTTTTGCATGAAAGAATTTTGTGTTCTTCTTGGGCTTTATTATTTCAAATGATATCCTGAGCAGTGTCACACTGTAATAATTTAGTAATATGGCAACAGTAAATTGTAGCACTAAGGAAAACATATGTCAGGTTTGAATAAAGTCACAAATTATGATGTGGAGAATACAATAAACAAAATTCATCCTCTCTGCAAAGCCTTTTTTGCAGGATTTCTCCAGAGGAAATCCTGAGACTGAAATATTACTGTGGGTACCACTATTGATTTAGGGGATCAGCAGGGTTCCTAGAGAGGGACCACTTTCCTTTCAGCACAGTTCAACTTGGCCCTTATGACTTAGTGAGAAAAGCTACAAGTCTTGTATTACCATCAGTCTTTTGCCCTTTTTTTTCCTTTTGTCCTTGAATCAACATTTCCTTTAGCAAACAGAAGATACAGCACAGGGCTGCTCAGTCAGTAAAGCTTTTTTTTCAAAGAATGGATGCTGTCAAATCAGCGTTCATGCTCATTTTGTTCTGTGAATTCATTACCAGGTGTCTAAAAGCAACTTCTGATTTATTACTCCATGAATAATTACTTGAACTATTAAGGCTCATGACGTCTGGTGTGCTGCTGATAATGTTTCTGTTGTAAACATCTTAAAGAAGAGTTGATAAGTCCATTGTATACTACAAAACCTTATTCCCACAGATTTCAGTGGGAGCAGGGTACAATCAGCTGATTCCTACTGATTTCAGCAGGATGTTAGGAGACGTTTAAATAGGAATTAGAAACTTATGTACTTTGTTATAACGGGGGCTTAGGAAGTAATAAGATGGATTTCTGTTATAAGCTAGGAGATCATCAGCAGGGAGTAACTAAAGAGAAATAAGATTCGTGTGCAATGGTCAGATAAAAGCTGCACACAAGCCACAAAAAACAATGTAGGTGTGAAGATGGTGAAGGCAGTCCTGGAAGCTCTCAAGGAAAGCGTTTGCAGCAGGAAGATGTTAAGTTGTGCTGCACAGTGCACAGTTCTCATCACCCATTTGAAAAGAAAGATGGGTTTATACTGCAGCTCTCACAGAGAGGGGTCATGGTAGTGACAAGGGGAGAGTTTATCTGAGCTGTGAGCTTCTTTGGTCTTACAGAAGATAAAATGAGAAGGGATGTGGCTGTCAGCTATATATACACCAACGGGTGAGCAGCAGGGAAAGATTAGAATGAATTAATTCGAGACATACAACTAGAAGAACAATTAGGTACCAATTGTTTATGGATAAATCTGTCTGAAAGCTAGAAGAGTCCTAATTGTTGCAGCAGTGAGATTCTGGAAGACACTGCAGTAGTGGTAATGAGGACAAAAATCCCTCCTCCCTTGCTTTTGTTTGTTATTTTTTTAAATGTGGAACGTGATCAGTTTATAAACTGAACCCGGTGATATGTGGCAGCTGGGGAAGGGTCTTGGCCCAAGAGATCCAGGAATAGGAAAAGTCTCCTATTCTTAAGGTTGTTCAGTACTATCTAAATACAGGATTGTCATCTATGTCTCAAGCAGGCAGGGATGTCCAGTGGGGTCTAATCCCTGTCAACATTCTGTATGTGATAAGAAGAGCCTGGGTCACAACAAAGCCTGCCACCATCTCCAGTGTGCCCAGTCCAGGGAGACCTCCCATATGTTCTGGGGTACAAAGTCATCCCTGAGGATAGCTAAGGAAAGCTCAGGAATGTAAGTAGAGGCCAGTGCCAATTTTTAAAGTCTCAACAAAAATGCTGCTGCAAGAAGTAGGACAAACGAACAAAGAATGAAGATGAAGCCAGTTCTTTCATAAGAGACAAGAGGTCTGTCCTGCATGTCCCTTTGGGACTATATATCTTGTAAAAACCTGGGTTTTTTCTTTCACTGTTTATTACTGCTTGTTCCTGAAATAAACATTACTGAATCTGGAGCCCAAGGTGGTATAAAACTTTGTGTGCATTGAAACAGCCTCACGGTTATCATTCTGAACCTAGTGGGTTTTGTTTTGTCATTTTGGGAACATGTCACAGAGTGGTCAAGTCAACCCTGGTTCCTGGGCTAGCTTGCTCAGCTTGAGAGACCTGTGAATGCCTAGAGGGAGGCTGCTTATATCTTAACAAGCTGAATATGAAATCTCATCATTTCCAATAAGCCTTACACTGCTTAGACTTGTGCAGCTTAGATGCCTGTCAAATGAGGCTTTAGGCAGATTTGCTTATGACCTTGAGAAAGGGACAGTACTAGAAAAGCACTGAATGAACAGCATTTTCCATTTCAGCATGTTTGACCTTGCAGGGCACAGCTCTGCTATGATCACTTCGTTAAGAAGAGGGAGACTGAGGTACAGGGGTCGTTTACAAGAGCTCTCTTTAATTAAAAATGAAGCACCTGTGTGAAGGTATTGCAGTGCTTGGTTTGTTAGGAGCACCTACCCACTCCCTTCAGTCCTTCTTATCATCCTGATCTACAGCTCAGGCTGTTCATCTTCTAGAGGCTGAAATTTGCCTTCAGGAGTAACAGCTAACTGAATTCTTTAGTATTCTTTGCAGGAAAGATAGTTCCAGAAGGTGCTCAAGGTTGCTCATACGATCAGACAAGCATCCAGCAGAGGCATTGTGCCTGGCCACTTGAGTTATATCTAGAATTATATTGAATTATATTTTTTAAACAAACAAACAAACATTTTATTCTAGTATTATTTCTTCTTTTCTTCATATTTCTTTAGTCACACCCTGGAGGTCCTTGGGCAAACTGGGCTCATTTTGCTAGATTCTGTACATATGTACTGTAGGACTCAGGAGTATGGCTCAAAGGCTCTCATGATCAAAGCAGTAAAAATGTGAAAGTGGGCCAGAGGTGTTGGTAATTAGCCTATGTTGTG
The DNA here is from genome assembly GCA_039877255.1 of Loriculus beryllinus. Classification (NCBI taxonomy): domain Eukaryota; kingdom Metazoa; phylum Chordata; class Aves; order Psittaciformes; family Psittacidae; genus Loriculus; species Loriculus beryllinus. The sequence continues at coordinate 35,776 of JBCJKH010050151.1, read as the reverse complement.
AGCCCTGCTTTGGTGGTGTAAGAATTCCCTACTGCCTGTGCAGATCCTATGAAATGAATCCTGATCTGACTCATTTATCACCCTCCTCTGTTTCAGATGTCAGAGTAGCTGCTACAGCTGAAATTAGGCATCTGTCACACCTATACCTGACTCTGAACAGGGCTGTAATTGGGGAGAGATAACATGGGATTCATCTCACCCTGCTTTAGACACCTACACTGTAGAGCCTACCAGACAGGCAACTTTCAGTCAGTGCAGGGATAGAGCATCAATAGAACATGCCATACTAAAACAGATGCCTAAAGCAAACCAGACAAAACTCTCTCTGAAAGTGCCCATTTCTTTCTGTTCACTGTAAAGGGGATCCAGATGTTGATGCCTGCATTGGGATGGCCTCCTTTTCTACAGGTGAACTGGCAGGGCTGTATGTAGATTTGGTTGATTCCTTGTTGGCAGATATATTTTGCCTTAATTCCTTATAATTGACAGATTTTTATAGCAAGGTGATCACTCACATGACCTGAAGCAGATTAATGCAGCTCTTAAACAGACTAGAGCTCCTGTGCATGCCAATGAAAGCAGAAAAATGACACACAGAGAAACAGGCTAGAAATACAGAACAAAAAGTAACATAGCAAGTGTCAGGAAAATGCTAGTTGCTTTCATATAGTGTGTGGAAAATAGTTTGAGCACAAGCATCATGATGGTGGGAGACATATAATTTATCACTTTGATATTATCAGCAAATAAAGAAGAGCAGAATTGCAGTTAAAGACCAAACAGGTAATTGAAGCTGTTTGTAGCTCTTACTTGCTGTAACTGCACTGACATATCGCATGAAGTTCTAACCACTGAAAATAAGTAGGTATTCAGGAGAGCAATAAAAATTATTAGGGGCATGACATTACTGACCTAGGAAGAAAAGATGAAGTAGATTAAAGCACGTTCTTGCAAAGATGCTAATTGCTCCACAACGGGCTCCACATGTGGTTTTCCACACCACCCAGACCTTCAAAGGACCATAGTGTAGGTGAATGCCAGTTCTGATATGTTAGTTAGTAATGTAAAAAAATCCAGTTTTATCCAGAAACAGAAGCTTTATTCATTTCTGATGCCTTCTGACCCTGAAATGTTGTTTTTATAAGCACAAACCCGAGGGCTGGAAAATCCCTATGAATTTCTTCCTTCAGCCTCTTTTTTTCCAAGTACTAGGTGCCTTTCTTTTAGGACAGAAACTCAGATCATATCGGTGAAACAACAATGCCTTTAAAATCTTCATGCAATACTGGCACAAATGATTCAACTCTCTTCAAGGGCCCTTAGGCAATCTTCCTGTATATGTCAATAGGAATTCAGTGAAGAGATTGAAGGGAAAATATTGTCCCGAGAAAAGAAACTTTTTTCACAACTCTGATTTGTCACTGCTCTATTTTGAGGTTTAATTGCCACCTAGAGCATTTAGATGCCAACAGAAGTTAAAGAATTCATCTGTAAATATTTCACCAATGCCAGTGGCAAGAACCTCTAAAAATACACAGCAGAGGACAAAACGCTCGGACCGAATATCAAACTTGTGTCTGAAAATGCCAAAAATCCAGTGAGTTCATTTCCCAATTGATGGTATAGCCCTGATCAACCTGCAGTGGAGCAAACTGGTGGATTAGGTATTGTCATCATGCAATCTCCCATCACGGGCAGTAGAAAAGTGCACTGAGAAACAGACTGTTTTTCTGGAGGGTAAGCAGCACAGGACCAAGAACTTGAAGCTGACTATGAACTCTTTGAAGCAGGAATGCTCATTCACAAGAGCTAACTGTTATAAATAAACTGAACCACATCAAAGCTGCGGAGGTTATGTAAGGATTTGAACATACCCTTGGCTTTCCAGAACCCATAGGACTAGGCAGACCCGAGCCAGATTTACAAGTGCAAACTTAGGCCGCTCTTAATGATCACCACCACATTTACAGATCAAATTCAGATGTACTCTTTTGCATGGACTCATGTCACTGACGAGTTCACAGGATTTAAGCAAGTCATTTTGCACAGTAAGCATATGGCTAAGCGCTTTCTGAAATAGGGATGCTTTCCTGGAACACGATTGAAATCAGGAAGAGAAAATACTAAGAATGAAAAGGACCACTGTGATAAAATAATCCAAACGTCTCTCTACCAGATGCCATAAGATGTCACCCAATTGGAGACTGCATATACGGTATATCATGTATGATATACTTCTGTGGAGAGCTGGAACACAGTTTTGGTTTTGATTTAAAAGTCTGCTGTGACAGAGCTCTGGCCTTGAATTAGTTGTGCCAATGATTAGCCAGGCTGTCAGAACCTTAAAGAAGTGCCTTGTTTCAGCAGCTGCTCCTCACTCTGATTATTAAAAAAAGAAACTGTTGCAAAATCCCAATGCCTTTTAGGGATAAATTTGTAGGTTAAGAGGAATTGCTGGAACAGAACCCATTAACCCACCCATCCCTCTCTCCTGCTTCCTCTCTGGTCACACCGTTTAAAATCATTAACTCCTAAAACCTGGGTTTGCTCCTCTTTGCTTTGGATCAAAATCATCCAACGTGCTCAGGCTGTTGTATTAGTCATAGTTGATAGCAAAGTCCACGGCTCAGTGTAATAGCTCTAAATCAGAAAAAGCACCCTGGGAGAGGAATGATATCAAAGAACATTAATGAATGGAGAAGCAAAAGTCTGAGCTGCCAGTAACAGCTACTGAATATTTGACAGCTTTACTGTCAACGTGATCTGCATTCTATATGTTCCCCATGTCTGCTCTGTGGAAAGCATGGTTTGCATCTTCTCCCAGGTAGTTAAAATTCAACGTTATTCTATAAATTTAAGATGTCAAGTTAGATCAAAGCATCTAAAACCATTCAAGGAATGAGCTGCAAACACTGCATTCTAAGTGCCCGCAGGTTTTCACAACCTGCCAGGCAGATACATTTTACCTGTGCATACACTCAAAGAAGGCAGGGAGTAATTATAGAGGCAGGCAGAGGGATAATTACCAAATCATTCATTCGTTCTCCAGGGATGCTAAATTTGCAGATAGTATCAGCAGATCAGGTCTCTTCTTCTGCAGGATCCAAAGTTGAGCACACTGACAGCGGTCAAAAAACAGCACGTCACTGTTGTTCAGCATCTTTAAAATGATGCCTGCCCTGCAGTCCTGTGGCAGTGAATTGCAACTAATTCCCGTAGAGGAGAAACAACAAAGAGCCCTTGTATTAATGTTACATCTGACCTGGCTGTTCTGCACTGTGTGTACTCAATGGATCTGCTGCTACTCCTTCTTTGGAGCCTTGAGCAGAGAACCAGTCTCCTTTTTCCCTTTGGAAGAGGACATGGTGAAATCCTGTGAAGCTGGTGGGGATGTTGTGAGGATACCCTGCAAGGTTTTGGGACTGGGTAAAACAGTGATTCAATTCTATTACCTGCACCTTTGTAGGTGCTTTTCTGAAAGAGATTGGCTTGAACAAGTGTACCAGGTGTCAAAGGGTCACTGCCAACATCAAGTGTGTTTGAAAAGTGACCTTTACCACTGCATCAGTTGGGAGAGCTGAAAATGGCCTGGGTCACTCACGTAGTGCTTTGAGACAGCACAGCAAGTACTTTTCAACATGTTAGAAGGACTCAGATTCACAGATCACCTCTCGCCTTTAATGTGTACCCCAAAATTGAAATAACTTTAAAACATCAGTATGGTTTTCTTGGCTTTACATTTTGTATTCTTTCACACAGACAAACTCTTTAAACTGAATGTGATAAAATATGACTGCCAGTTATTGAGATGTTATTTTATTTGATGTTCTGCTCCAACTCCTCTGTTCCTTTTCTGCCCTGTCCTTTCTTTTTACTTCAGTTTCTCACTGGATGTCTCCTTTGATTCTTTCCCTGTTCCTCTTTAAATTCTCTCCAAAATAAAGGTTGAACACAAAAGGTCCAAGTTCTAATCCAACATCTAAAATCACCAAGCTGACAAGAAAATGTTCTGCAAATACATTAGAAATATAAAGAAGGAAAAGAGAGCACAGAGTGGCCCACCATTTAATGCGAAGAACAAAAAAAAGGGTTATTGCAGAAAAGACTGAAAATAATTGCCATCTTTGCTTCACTTTTCTTCCCCCAAAAAAGATTACTTATGCCTAGGTACATGACAAATTATTTTTAAGAAAGAGATTGAAATGCAAATGAGATCGGGGTGTGAACCAGAAGTCAATGGTTATTTATATAAAATAGACATGTTCAGTTCAGCAGGGCCCAATAACATTGAGGAGATTTAAGGGACTAGCCAAGGCAGCTTGGAATTGTTGGTGATTGTCTTTGAGGACTCAGCAAGGACACTATGGTCCCAGAGGACTGGAGGAAAATGCACCTTACATCAGGGATATCAACATCAGCTGGTTTAACTTTGTCACCCAGGTAGGTACCAGAAAAGATCATTAAATAACCAGTTTCTGCAGGTTTATAGGATAATAAAAAAGACGCTTAAAAAGCAATGCATATAGGTATATCAATGACTGGATTGGCCAAATTAATTTAATTTCCTTTTCTGAAAGAGAATTGGAAAATTGTGTGGGTACAGAAGATGAGATCTGCTTAGCAAATCATAGATCCAGCTTTAGTGATCTCCCAATAGACAGTAGCATGTAAACTAGGAGAATACAGTTTAGATACCTAATAGACAGTGTTCACTAGCACAGGAGTGGGGCAGGACAGTGTGTTAGTCTGTTCTTCATTGCCACCTCGTCATTTTCCATTAAGAGGGCTCTAGGTTATAGACCAAGGTCTAAATGATGGCAGGGGGGTTGGAACTAGATAATCTTAAGGTCCTTTCCAGCCCTAACTATTCTATGATTCTATGATGTCCGTGGATGCAAACACAGATTAAAGAGCCACAGAGAAAGAGTGGATTTTTACAGCAACAGAGGGGTTCAGTGGGACTGAGTGGGCTCCTGTGCTGGTCATCATTTTTTGTGAGAGATTTTGATGACAAAAGGACAGCTGAAGTGATTCCTCGTGGAAGCGGCCTTTAAGCTCTTGGTTGGAGATCAGCCTTGAAAACGGTCTTGATGAATTGGAAAGGGTGTCTGAATTCAATCAGGGAAAATTCAGTGGATTTAGGAGCTGAGTGCTGTACTTTGGGAAGAAAAATGGACAAAGTGGTTAATGCTTGCATTAGTACAACAGCTGCCAAAAAGAGCATGGTGAGCACAGCAGACCACAAACTGAAGTTATGTTAAAAGGGGATGGTGTTGCAAGGTTGAAAAATTTTCTTCTGCGATGTATTGAGCAAAGTCTTGGATGTAAGACCAAAGAAGCGTGACTTCCAAAATAACTTTAAAAAAGGATATAGGCAACATCAAAAGAATCCAAGAGAAATCTACAGAAAGAAATTAATTTTGAAAAGGCTGGGAAAAGTCTGTCAATTTAGAAAAGAGCAGGTGAAGTCATGGCCAGTCAGTCTGCAAAACAGTGTGATGTGGCCAAAGAGAATGTCATCATTTGCACTTGTAGTAGGAGAGGAAGAAATCAGTTCACTTCAATCAATTTAATCAGCTAGGAAAGGGTAAATTACATATTAGGAAAACATTTCAAAATATGAAAGATGAAAATCACGGAATGTGCAGCTTTTGTGAGATCTTCTTCCCTGACAATTCATAAGAGTAATAGGACAAAAATATTTCACAGAAAATCTTAAAAGGACAGAGGACCTGTCCTTCGGGTAAAATGATCTCTTGTTATAGGACCCTGTGGCCCCTATAGTTCCATACATGCCTGATCAAGTGATGAGATGAAATTAATTAATCCATCCATGCTGGCTGCATGCATGTGAAACGTTGTCAGGATGTGCTGAAGCAGGAAAGGGAATGGAATGGCTGTGGTATCACACCAGGAAGAAGCTGTCTTTAGCTCGTAGGGATAAGAACTGCAAAGACCCAATTCTTGAGACTTTTTAGATATGTCTCACACAGTGCAGCTGGTGCCATCTCTGTATACATCTTGTCGAAGCTACTGGGTTGGGACTAAAAAATGGCTCTGGAAGAAGTTAAACTGAAAGATTAAGAGAACAGTGGATACATACGAACTCAAGTGATAACTTCCAGTAAGCTTTGAAAGAACGAAAGAAAAGGGATAGGGCAGCACAGAAGAGAGTAGGAAAACAGTGGCCTTATGGCCATGAATCAGGAAGGGTCCAAAAGGAGCCACATGTGGAACACAAAAGGTTCTCCACAATGGTGTATCAGAAGTCAGCAAACTTTGGATAATGAAATTAAGTGCACAAAACCTTCCGTCAGAGCTACAGTGCTCTCCCTATTATCCAGATTTTCTCAGCACTCGCATCTAACGCTCGAGATCCTGATCTTCTTCATGTCTTGAGTTTCTGGACCTCATTTTAGACAAAGGCAAAAATACGCTTCTTGGAAAAAATATTCAAATATGTGTTTATGCTAAAAGCAAACCACAAATATTGTAGTCATCTCTTGATTTCAGGCAAAATGGGTGCAGTGCTCAGGCTTCTCTGAGGGAAAATGACCCCTTTAAACACCATCATTCAACCTCACTGATAGCATCTAATGACCTGTGATAGAGGGATAATAAGAAGATATGTAGGGACAAAAAGGTTTTAAGTAATTTGTTACATGTCAGTCTAGAGCAGAATTTGAATCTTTTTATTCTGAGGTTTAGCTCGTTTTAAATGTTCATCTCTTGTGAAATAGAACACATCTAAATTTTTATAATGACTTTCCATTCTAGCACAGAATCAACGAAAATCCTCCACGACTGAGCTCTATTGACCCAAACTTGTTAAAATGCTATTTCTATTTCATTAATTCCAAAGGCATTACTGCTTTTTTACCTTCTCTTTCTTTGTAAGACTTATTTTTAAGGTGATTTTTGAAAGCAAATTTTAATCCACTCTCTTCCACTCTTTCATACATTTTTGTCTCTAATGAATACTCATGCTGGCAAAGAGCACAAGGCTTGACCCACAAATAATTTTATGCAAAACTAGCTTGTACACTCTTGCTTTAAACCTAAGGGGACAACAGTCATTGTCACTTCATTTCTATTTCCACTATGTAGATTAATTAATTTGCGTTCACAAAGTGCTCTGAAAATTTTGGCTAGTGGTGCTTATATAAGTGCTAATGTTAATATTGTGAAGAATTTTTTTCCTCACCTGTTTCAATAGCCATCAGTGTCAGAAAGGAAACACAATGGAATTGATGGCTAGCCTGCTAGTATTCTGAGACAGATGGTTATTACTGGAGATGAAGTTTTGCTGAAGACTTTCAATCTCTATTGAAATATGACTGACAGCAATAACAAAGGTCTGAGAGGGAGCAGCATACCTGAGTGGCTTGTGTATGCCAATGCCTCACACAGGTAGTGTTTGGGGTAGAGCTATTAACAGCTATCATTTTGAGGTGCAGTAATTTAGTTTCCTTATGATATTTGTATTTTCCTACCCACAAACACTGTGCAAAGGGGGAGACAATATTTTTAGTAGTCCCAGAGGGCTGGAGTTTAAGGGAATTTCAAGGTTGTGCTTGTTGGATCAAAGGAGAAAGGACATTCCACCATGATGACTTCGTTAGGAACCCTTAATGGGGAGAATGGTGGAGGAGCTGTGATGTTTCTAGTGTCCTTTTTCACTTAGGAAGACCCTTGTTCCTTTCTGCAAGCTACAGCCAATTTTCATGGGTAATATATTCTAAGTTTACTTAAAGCTGTAATGTCCAGCTCTTGCAATGGTCCACTCCAAAGACCTACCCAGGCTGTGGAGCAGGGGTGGAAAGCATCATCTCCTTGACCTGTCAGTAACACAGGACTGATTCAAGCAGCTCTGACAAAATAAAATACAGCCCCTAAAGCTTCATTGGACAAGATAGCTGAAGAAAACTATTAATGGTTTATATACAGACATTTTTTCAGACCTCACAATTTGTCAGACCTCACAAGTATCTTGTCTCTAAGTGCACCAGACCTTATGCACTGGGTCATGGGACTTGGACAATGTGCTGGGTTACATGACGCTTGGCCAAGGCTGTCTTCTATTAGTATATGTTCAACCAGTCCCCATGGTCTTCTTCAGCTAGTAGCTTTGACCCTTCTCACTAAAATATCTGTTTTATTATGTTGTCTGTTTTGTATTTATATTGTCTGACAAGCAATACAGTACTTGCATATAGCTGGTCAGAAACCACCCGTGAAGCAACCACAGGACAACATGCCAGAACACAAAGATTATCGGTTCTGACTTCTCTTACTCACTGGCCGTTTCACTGTGCTTGTGTTGCAGATTAGCTAACTGGCATTATAGCTTGTTCCTACACTTAACAATACAAATCACACTTCTGGTATGTGCCCACCCGTACAATGGTTCTGACTGTTGTTTCAAAAGGAACATAAGAAGGTCAGTTACATTCCAGACATTCCGTTTCTGCTAGGCCCTAAATTGTGGGTTCAGTCCTGCCCATGTAGGAATTGTCAAAGCTCAGCATCACACACACCAGTACAATCAACTTCCCTGTTTGAGGAGTCACCTCGATGGATAGGTTTGCTCATTGCCAGAACTCATGCTTATTGCCAGGTTCACAGCCATGGCTTCTTTAAACACCACTTTCCATTTTCATGGCATATCAGCAGCTGTGACACAAGCCTGTGCCCTTCTTCCATACTGTGGTGAAGCAGCACATCCTGCACAGTCCCCTTCACAGGAGGAGATGAACCTGGGAGGTCAGACGAACGCAGTGGCTGGGAATTCCTGGCTGTGATGCTCTGTATGTCCTACCTGTAGGGTAATACAAGGCAGAAGCCACTTGTGAGTATCACGTTCAGTATGTGAGGCTCTGCAGGTTGGTTTTAAATGTTTATGCCATTTGTAGTAGCAGTGTTATGGTATCTGCAATAATCGCCATTTGGTCTAAGTGGACTGATGAAACTCATCGTTTCTGACCTTGTCAGTTGATCTGACAGGAGACAAGTTTTGCTTCTCCCTGTGTACTTATATAAACAACTACTTTCTTATAAACCTAAGTGCTACATTGCTAAAGAGCCTCATAGGCAATTCTGGCTTATATTTTCCTTGGATCTAAGTATGGTCGCCCTGATGTATTTTCTGCAGGAAGCTCTTTCATGTGCAATACAGAACACAAAGAAAGATCATTCTACTGTTACTATTTATCTTCAAGATATAGACTTTAAAAAGATTTTAAAGTATCAGCTTTAAACTGGCCCAGTGATTGTTATATTGCTGTAAACCAACAATGGGGAATAAGGGAAAAAAGGAAGGAAACCATTAGAAAAAATAATAGAATAACTGAGTATTTCTTTATATAAAGAAAAATGGGCCCAGGCTTGTCAGAGTGCCATTTATTAAACACTATCATACTTTTGTTTTGCTACTGACTTCAAATGCCAAAGAACCTCTGAATTGGCAGTGATGAATGGAAGTTTTCTGGCATGCAGCACCACCGAGTTCAAAAAGAACAAATATGATCAGGCCCAGTAAAACACGTTCCCTGTTTCACTGTATGCAGCCTCTCTTGTGTGTTTGTTTAACTTTCCTCTAGTCTTACAAGACAGAAATGATGAGATGTGAGGCTACCTGGTAGCCTTCTTGCAAAAACATTCCTATTTTGACCCATCTCAGCTACAATAATGTCTTCAAAACAGATCTTTGGCTTAATACAATCCTTGCTTTTAAGGTAGGCCTAGGTTATAATAACAATGACTAAATCTTGTATGATGAATTATCTTCAAGTTTAAAAGCACTTTGAAAAAATAAAGTTCTTAGTAAATCTTTTTTTAGATGAGAACAATGAAGTAGACGTGAAATAAGTTTCTTTGGTAAGCAAGGCAATGGCAGAGCCATGAATAAAACTTTAGCACTTATTATAACTTATTTTAATTTGAGGCATCTTAACCAACATTAGACTATAAAACTCCTGAAAGGAATATTAAAGTTGATTTCAGTAGAGCTGTGAGGTTTACAATAGCTGAAGAGCGAGGCACTTCTGCAGAAGCATTACCTTATACTTTGCACTAGGGAACAGATCTCATTTAAAATGAGATCTTTGGTGCCTGTTTATGATGAGTCATATCACAGTTGTTAAAGTTTTCACGTTCCTGAATCTCAGCAAACTAATAAATAGATGCTCTGGAGTAGCTTGCCCATGACTTGATAGGCATGGGCTGCCCTGAGGCAGAACAGGCAGTAGGAAGGCCCTTGGCTGCTGCCATAAATAACAAATGTTATTGCAAGACATCCTCTGTGTTGTTTATGCATGAAGGCAATGCTGTTAATATAGCAGCCTTAGTCCAAGAAAGTCTTTTGAAAATGTGTCTGTATAATACCCAAATGCATGTACACGTACTGCATTGTTGGGAAAGGAGCTAAAGTTTTAGCTTTCACGTGCAAAAAAGACGATGGTCTTTTTATGGCACCAGTATCTGGGCAGTTTAGCCTGCTGATAAATGATAAATCTGTGACATCCAGCCACTGTCTTAGCCGCACTACCTCCCATGAGGCTAGTATGGTATCACAGATATAAGGCATTTGGCCACTTGATGTTTAATTCCAGGCTTAAACAGTGTTTGACAAAGCCTACCAGAACTTAGCAAACATGGTTTGGTCCTTCCAGTCCATCTGTCAGAAAACAGGTTGCATAAAATGCAAGGTGCTTCTTAAAAGGGCCACTTTTGATATTTCAGAGGAAGGTTTAGCTCTGGAGTAGACACCTGAAAGTCCCTGTCTTCCATCAGCTGTCACCCTGATTTCTAATAGGCAAATTGTTTCAAATCCTTGAACAGAGGTTTATCCTTTCTTTTAAATCCTCTCTCTTTAGTCAGTTTAGGGCAACTTGGATATCAAGACTGTGCGAGGCTATTGTTCATACACTTTACTCTTGCTGCCTCCCAGACCTTGAGAACTTGCTGTATTACAGGGAAAAAAGCTTAATTGCAAGTGATGTATGAAAACCTTACTGGGTTTGAACTTCCATTTTTCAATTTTGGTGCATGCCTTCTTGTTCTTCAATGGGAACTGGCAGAAAAAGCACCCACTACCTTCTTTGGATGGCACATTGTTCCTACTTCTTGTCAGGAATGACTTGGCCGGGACTGAGAGGGGCTAAAGAGCACCCACATCCTTTTGGCAGTGATAACTGCTGTTGCACCTTGGCCAGAGTCTGCTGATACAACTCTCAATGTGGTACAGACACAACCCTATACAGCCTGGGGGCCTTCAGCGTACTGGTCCTTGTCTCTTCAGCATCTCTTCAGATTGACAAAATAAAAGACCTAAGAGATGCTATTTTCCCAAACCCTTGTTTTGATGCAAGGCAGCAGGAATGATTGCAGCAAGTAATGGCCTGATTTGAGCAAGTTGATGGAAAGGACGGCATCTGCTGACAGCCTACAATCTGCCATTGTCTCTGGTTGGTCTGCACTGGGTCAGTGCGTGGTGGCTCTGCAGCACCCTAAGGGAGCAGCTGGAGGTTGAAATGACTCTTGCCAACAAGTGAAGGAATAGAAGAATTCAAGGTTGTCTTTCATCACAAGGGGAGGGGAAGAGCATTTCTTTCCAAGGAGCCTCAGTTGGCCCCAGCCTGTTCTAACTACAAAGAAAGTCTTTTTCTTTCAGTCCTTAGGAAAACTGAATGACTGTCACCAGAGATGCTCTAAAAATATCCCCACAGATCTCCGGCCTGCTCCAGGGAGGCAGTGAGCTGCCTGCAGGAGGTGATAAACCAGGCTCAGATCACAACAGATCCCAAGTCAGGGTTGCCAAGCACTGCCTCCATCATTGCTTGCAGAATGCTAGCAGTTCAGAGGTGCTAATCCAAACTTCAGAGCAGTAAGCTGTCCTTCAGCTAAGTGGGAGGAGATATAAGGAATAAACAAATTTCTCAGCCCGTTGCTTTCATTTAGACAGACTTCAATCTTGTGTCTGTCAAAAAGATTGCTTAAATGAACAGTGACTTGCGGTCATTGTGGCTTTGTCCTGCCCTTTTTTCCCTTTGCCCTGCCCTTGTCACTCTTCTTTTCCTTGCACAAATCAAAAGAGTAGGTTAGTACTTAAACAAACCCAAATGTCAGCTTCTACCTGTAGTTCTTGGCCCCTATATCTTTGTATTGATTCATACCAGCTGGTAAATCAATTTATGTTTCTAATTACTGTATTTGGATTATACATGAAGCCTGTTTGTAAAGACGACATTTTCCAGTATTATTATCTCTTTTGGGAGAAGAGTTTTTTTACTTTACTTCAGTAAAGTAAATAACATTTACTTCACTTCAGTAAAGTAAATAACCTTTACTTCACTTCAGAACTTGTCAGGTCTGCTTTTTAACACAGATAGAGTTATGCATGGAGAAATACACTTGAAAATTATCACAAATCCTGGGGAGGGATGGATGAAGGACCTTTAGGTTCTGTATGTGTGTCCAGCAACCCTCTTCTGTTCTTTTTTCTTTCTTAAGTGTCTGATGGAGAAGGTTCCCCATTTAAACATTCTGAGAAGTGGCAAGTGGAGCTGTTTCTCTCCATGATCATGTCCCACACGAGTAGACTGTGACTGCAGAATCAAGAGGAGGATGCTGCTCTCCAATGTGGTCTCCCAGTGATGACCTGGTAGGCAGCAAGGTTTGTATTTGGGACCTTCAGTCCTGCTGGAGTAATTCCCTGTGAGTTCTGAGGTGGTAAGACAATTGCATCTGCTAACCAGGCTGGGAAGGTGAGAACTGTAGGGGCTGATAGCTCTTGGTGAACTGGCAAACATGAGGTTCCCTCTGGGCTCAGTGGAGAAGAGCATGTCTGGGAAGGAATCGTGGAAGAAAGTCTTCAGTGATGTGGTGCTTGGTTCTACTTCTCCAATGACCGGAGGAAACTTAGAGATTGAGATGGATGAAGACATGGGAGCTGAATCTCGCCTTTGTTGTTAAGGTTGCAAGAACTTTTGTTTCTGTTCCCTTCTGCCTGAGAAGGCAAGTCCCCAGGGCTCTAGTGTTGACACATGCTTCATCAATGTGCTGAACTTTGCCTCTCCCACAGGCATCTGCACCTGCTCTCAACTGTCTGCATAAGCAAAATTTGGAGATCATCTGTTACGGCACATTCTGTGTTATGGACTCAAGACTGCTTTGCTTTGTGAAGGTTACTTTCTCATGGCTACCTAGTCAGTGTGCATCAGCTTAGCAAAGAAGTTTGGTGAAGGGAAAAACATTTAGAAGGAGGATGCCTAGATAGATGTCTCTGACCCAAAGTGACTAATTGTTTCTGATAAAGGTCTGAGAGGCACTTGTACCAGTGGTTTCTGAAACTCTGCTGTTCCTGGTGTTGTGCTGACAGGTGAGGAATGAGGATGCTGCTGAACAGGGATGTAAGCAAAAAGATGGCAAGTTAAAATTTATCATGGTTAAGTACCAGGAGAGAAAACAAACAGAGCAGTGCCTCAGAAATGTAAAAGGACAAAATGTGCAGAGAAAAGAAATGTAACTTCTCTGTCTAGCTTCCAGGATTGCAATAAAACAAGTGATAAGCTGTGCAGGTACTGTGTCATTAATATGAGTTCCCAAAGCTGCAAGCATTTTGATTAATAGCTCACAGAATCATTGTGAGTCAGAAAAGTAGCATCAGCCTTTCATAGCCCACACGGACAGGAGAATTCAACTGTCTGTCTCTTTAAAGATGAGAATGAATGATAGACACAAATATTTGATTTTTTTAGTGTACAAAATCCTGGTTTCCTGAACACATGTGAAATTAAATTAGTGATAAAATCCCTATTTTTTATCCAAGAACTCGCCTAGTTCTTAACAGATAAGTTTTTAATTTTCTCTGCAAGATGAGCTTTTGGACTCATTTAACATGGTCCTTTGGGATTTTATTCCCTGTCATGTTTGAACCTCAGCCATCAACTAAGTACCATGCAGCCACTCCCTCACCCCCCCCAGTGGGATGGGGAGGATAGTCAGAAAAAGATAAAATCCATGAGTTTAGATAAAAACAGCCTAATAATGAGAATTAAATTTAGTAATAGAAATAACAAGCAATAGTAATAGTAGTAAAAAGGAAGATAACAGAGAAAGGAATAAAACTCAACAAACACAAGTGATGCATGATGCAATTGCTCACCACTGATTGATGCCCAGCCTGTCCCTGAGCAGCAACTGGCCATTCCCAGCCAACTTGTCCCCATTTATATACCGAGCATGATGTCATATATTATGGAATATCCCTTGGGTCAGGCTGTGTCTCCTCTCAGCTTCTTGTACACCCCCAGAAAATCATTGGCAGAGAAGGAGAAGCTGAAAATTACTTGACCTGGTATAAACATTACTTAGCAACTAAAACCATCGGTGTGTTATCAACACTAATACTAAACTTATATACTATTATTATACTAATACTAAATACTAAATAATATTCTAATACTAAACCCAAACCAGAACATTACACAAGCAACTGGAAGAAAATTAACTTTACCCCAGCCAAAACCAAGACAGTCCCCAAGATTTCTTCCCTTGATCCTTTTGCTCTCCCCTGCCTCTTTTTCAAACACTCCTGGTGTGAGAGTCAGTCAAACCACTCCAGTACACTGATCTTTTGTTTCATACAGTGATATATTTGGGGTGGAACTGTTATTGTTTTATCTTCTTATTTCCATAAGCCACTTAGCTGTTCTATCAGTAGCCTACAAATGTAAAGATAATCAAGTCCTTATATTCGTTATCTGGGTCAGCTGGTTTGCAAATGCACAGATCACCTGCAAACTTCTTGGGTTTTGAGTGGGTTGGAGAGAAATCAGGGCAAGATTCTTCTTGCTCCTCAGCTCTCCAGCTTTCCATGCTTCACATTGCAGTCACACAGCTGCAGCAGCTCCTGGATACTGCTGGGTATTTTCTACTTTTCCACTTTCCTCCCTGACTAATCTTCTTACAGGAGCCACCAGATACAGCTATCTCAGGATCTTCTTGTGCTCTCTGCTGGAAATGAGGTCAAGAGGCATTACAGATGCTACCCAACACGTAAAGTACCCATGCACACCCAAAGTGCTCTTATATCTTCCTTTAATCATTAACTTGGAAGACTGGTCCAAGACAATTAAAATGGAGCCCAAGAAAATACTGGTGCTGAGAAGGCTTCTCGTAAAGGCTTTTAACATCAGGAAGATGATGCTGCAAGGGTGGTGAGGCACTGGAATGGGTTGCTCAGGGAAGCTGTGAATGCTCCATCCCGGGCAGTGTTCAAGGTCAGGTTGGACAGAGCCTTGGGTGACATGGTTTAGTGTGAGGTGTCCCTGCCCATGGCAGGGGGGTTGGAACTAGA
>JBCJKH010050150.1:43180-62871 GCA_039877255.1 Loriculus beryllinus | reverse complement strand
TGGACAGAGCCTTGGGTGCCATGGTTTAGTGTGAGGTGTCCCTGCTTATGGTAGGGGGGTTGGAACTGGATGATCTTAAGGTCCTTTCCAGCCTTAACTATTCTATGATTGTGTTTCTTCGTAGTCTTCTCCCCTCCTAATTGCGTCCTTACAGAGCTTTAGAGAGGGTCTTCCTTTGGAAACATCTGTGGAACTCTTCTTTGGAAACTCATGAGTTACCAACCATCCATTTACCCTGCTGAATTAACAAGCAGATGTTTGGCTACAGCATTGGCCAAAGTAAAAGAAGTGGCAGTGAATAAAAGCACCATTTTCCAATAAGACCATCAGTAGCATGATATAAAAGTTGCCAAGTTTTGAGGAGAAACAGTTGTTGTCATTTTTCTCTAGTAATTATTTCAGATGAGCAGAGTGGGTTTTTACTTCAAGTTCATGGTTTCTAAGAGCATTCATTTCCTTTGGGAATTTGTTTTATTAACAGCAGATTGTTTTTTCATATTGTAGCATTTATGGGGAGAAATCTGTAATTTTTATACACACTGACAAGTATATTATTAATAAAATACTGATAATGGCAGAGAGAAATCAGTTACCAAGTTCTAGAAGAAAAACTCAAACAAAGGGGTAATTGAAGAGCATGTTAAAATAGTGACCCAGCCATGATCTCCAGAAGTGACCGGCTATTGCCAGCTCCCTCTTTCATATCCTACATGATGGCCACAGCCACTATGGAGCTTTGCATTCAGTGTGTATGTGCAGTAATACCCAGTCAGGACTTTGTGCCATGGGCTGTGGGACTGTTGTATAGTTTCACTTCTGTCCCAGGAGGAGAGTAGCTGAACACAGTGAGTAGCATAGCTGGGGGCTTTTTAAATGGGCAGTGTTGTTGGACACACGTGTTTTGGTAGTTCCCTGAGGCCCTGTGGGTATCTGTACTTTAACTGAGGATGTTTTTGAGGACTCAGCCTCTCAGATCTCCTGTGGTGCCTGTTCTTCAGACTCATGCCCTCTGATTGCACTCCAGTGGTTTACCCAGGGAGATTATGGCAGGACTGTACCGTAAATCACACTGAGATTTAGCGTGTGCATGTGTTGAAGAGGAGAGGGGAGGGAGGAAGTTGAGCCTGCTTGCACACTTGATAGGAAACACTTCCAAGGGTATTCTGCTGGCCTAGCCCAGCTCATGGCTAATGCACATTTGTTTTCCCACTTCCCAGAGCAGTCTGCTTTGCTGGAAGGTCTCAGAGCACACACCAGCGTGCGTGTGAGATGGTGGCTGATGCACTGCAGGCTTATGCAGTGACTCTCTTCCCATATGTTCTGGAGGATTCCCTGATGTATGGAAACCTTTGGCTGTTCCCCATACCTGTCACCTGGCTGTACCAAAATACGAACATTTGAAACCAGCAACAACACCTCGTGTGAATTCACAGTGTATTAATGAGTGCTGCTCCATAGCTGCCACGTGGGTCCTCAGACACAGAGCTGAGAAAAAGCATCACTCATTGGCATGAAGCAAAACACTGTTTCTTTGCCCTTCTCTGCCTGTAAAACTGTCAGTGGATTGCTCAGTGCAGTCTTTAAAAGAACAACTTTCTCTAATTACAAGCAGACTCGTAGTGGAAGTGCTATCTGGTAGCAGAAGCAAGGCATATGTGCAGAGAGGACACCTACATCTTTCTGGACGTTTCAATACTTCCTGCTAGTCAATAAGTGAATCTCTGTGCCTCTCAGTTTCCCCTGTGGAGACATAGAATGAGGTGTTGTAAGGCTTCATTTAAGCACCATCTGTGAGATGCTTTGAGATCCCTGGGATGAAGGGAAGATAGCGGTGGATGTGTGTATTGGCATTTCCTGGAAATCAGACCTGTATTTTGGGGTGTGAGGAGGGATTTGCAATAAGCTGGGTTAGATTGTCAACGGCAATTTGCTTTAACTGCATTGTTGGTTTGTTTGCATCAGCTGTACACACAGTCTTGTTCCTTTCCTATTCATCTGGGGAACCCAGCAGGGGATGGTTGATTTCCTACATTCATATGCAGTGGAGAGTTTAAAAGCTTGAAAGAATCAATAGTGCTTCAGTGGTTTCATGAAACTGACAATTTTTTTCATTGGCTTTATGAAACTGCTAGATTACACCAGATGGATTCATTTATCTCACTATGTCTTTATATATATATTTAGATGGCTCCCATCTCTGTGGGGCTTGTGTGCCTCCCAAGTATTTTGAAACAGAAAAACGCCGTTTCCTTCTCTGCCTTGCTTTCTATCTAGCTCATCAGAGGAATAGCTTGATTAGCTTATAGGGCTTGGATTTGTCGGGCTGGATACTAGCATTCCCTGCATGTTTCTGTGTGAAGAAATGAAGCTGAGGAGAGAAGTTTTCCATTTACATATGAATGAACTGAGAACTGGGTTGTTTGTATCTCCATGAGGCAAAGAAAGTTCCATAGTGCAGAAGTACTGCCTGGGAAGGATGAAACTCACACAGTCTTGTCTGACCCCTTTGTCAACGGCTTCAGTGCTCCAGCAAGAGGAAGAACAGTATGAAGGGCTTTGAATGCCACAGAAGAAGACAAAAGTCTGTGCTTAGTGAGAAACCAGGCTGTTCTCCATTGCCAGGCAGACATCTGCTGTGTTTTACACGCCTGTGGTTTATTTCAAAGCATAGGGAGTTGCAGCAATGAAGCTTCAAGACACAAAATCATGCATCAGTGTGTCCAGGTGTGCAATCCACAGGATTAGATGCAACCTTCTGGCCAGGCCCACCAGGAAAAGGGCATTTCTGCTGACACTGTTCATCCAGGAGGCCACGGACACCCTGAGGCTGTGGGACAGATGAAGGCAGCTGACTAAGCAACTCCCTTGCTGCTGGGATGTGAAGGAAATACTTAACTGAGCAGAGGTAAACCTGCAGAGCTCAGAACAGCAGGTCCTGAACATGCCACCGGACACACAGATGGCAGCAGCATTGACTGTTTTAATGCAGCACCAGAATTTAACACGGGGTTAAGTTCCACCATGACACTGTGAGCAGGTGGCTTCTGGGGCAAGAGACCTCAGCAAAGAGTGTCCCAGTCATCTCTTGGGAGCACCTGCATCACCTGATATGAGTTACTCCTGTAGTAGGGTTTAGAAGAGCCTTTTCCAACCCATCTACCACCAGCATCCACATGCCTCCACACCATTATTAAACATTATTAGGAATTTCAGTTGCTATGTGTCCAGGCCTGCCCAAGCAAACCTTCATCTTTCTGATCTGGGTAATGTGACATGGAGCTTACCAAGCTTGCCAGGGGCTGTGGAGACGTTTTTAGGTTGATGCCACCAAATCCTCATTACCAGTGGCATTGTTGTGAGCTGGAATCCAGTCAGCTCAGATGTGCCTGTTAAGCGCTGACTTAACATTTTGCTCTTAGTCTTTTGGTCCATGTGCTCAGCTCTCTTCCATCTTTTCTCTTCTTGCCTTTTCTGCCACAGGTCACTGGAGCACCCCAGGGTGGTGTGTGGCTGGCCAGCTGCAGAGAGGAATACTCTAAAGCAGACTGAGGGAGGGATGGAGTATCAGTGCCTCGACTCCACTCCTGTGCTTCTTGGCCGGGGGACATACTTGGTGAGTCTGTTTCAACATGATGCCGCATGCTGAATGAAGAAATTAACATTTGCCTTAGTTAGCTGGATGTTCATTTGGTGCTTCTCTCACTCTGCTCCTCAGTCTAGGCATGCAGCCAGCTGCAGCCTGTAGATCTGAGCCCTCCCTGGTCTCTAACATGCTGCGGGAGATGCCGCACGTTTACAAAGCACAAATCATAGAACCATGGATAGGTTTGGGTTGGAAAGGACCTTTAAGCTCAACTCGTTCCAAGCTTCTGCCAGGGGCAGGGACACCTTCCACTAGACCAGGCTGCACAACTTGCCTTGAACACCGCCAGGAATGGGGAATCCACCACAGTGCCCGAGTGCCAGTTTCCTTTTAGGAACAGAGCAGCTCCGCAGCAGCATGCGGCAAAGACCTGCTTAGAACAGAAACACCGACAGCGGTTCAGGTCCCAGAGCCAACCACCCCGAACTGGCAGGTGTTAGGTGAGCAGCGGCTCCTCCCGCTCCGCGCCCACCCGGCCCTTGGCAGTAGTGGCCCCGCACCGCAGGATGTCACTGCGGAGCCGGCACACGCTGCTGCCTTCAGCTGCATCTTGCAGCTTCCCCTCCCGTGCTGCCCGCCGCAGCCGCTCGCCGCTGCAGCATCACCGCCGGCTCTCCCGGCCGACCCCGGCCCCCGGGGCCGGCAGCGAGCGCGGGCAGAGCCCCTTAGCGGGGTCCAGAACATGATTCCTCCCTTTTAGCCTCTAAAGTAACCCTTGCCTCTCGGGAAGGACATTCCCCCCCGTCCCGCCTGGCGGCCGAGCGCCCAGAGCGGAGCGGACCGGGGGGCTGCTGCCGCCCGCCGGGCCCGAACGCAGCCGGGCTGTGGGGCCCACGGAGCTCCCGCCGGCCCCAGGCTGCTTCCAGCCCCGGAGCATCGCGGAAGGAGGAGGGGGGCGAAAACGGGTTTCACTTCCGCCTGGTTGCAGGAACCACAAGCCCCCAGAATATATTAGAATAATAATAATAGAAAGGTTCCCAATCAGCAGCCCTTGTTTTTGTGCCCCCCTGAAAAGAGAGGGTGGAGGGAGGAGGGGAAGAAAAAAAATAAAGGATTCTCCCGGCAGGCAGAGCAATGTGGAGCTGGTGAGGACCGCGACCGGGCCGCCAGCATCCCGCCGGCAGCGCGGCCGCAGCCGGGAGAACGAGCGCACCCTCCCCAGCGCGGAAGAGGCCCGGGAGAAGGTCTGTCCTTTGCTTTTTTTACCTTGTGTGCCCGGCATGGCTCTGACCTGGGTGGAAAGGGAAAGGCAGGCGCCTTGCAACCTGCTTCACCAGCCTACAGCCAGCCAGTGGCAGTAACAAAGCCCAGTCAGGGGGTCCCTGTGGGGCCGCAGGCTGGGAGGGACTGGGGAGAGCCCCTGAGCTGCTTGTCAGTTCCCCTGTTCCCCGTGACAGTTTCCAAATCTTGTGCCTCCGAAGCACCTCAAGCCCTCTCTTCCTGTTCAGGGGGATATGAGACTTCAGGGAGTATCGTCTGTATGGAAAATGTGCCTGCATGTGCCTGTGGTGCTGCCTGGGCCTGGCCGCGGTGGGAGCACTGGGATGCCACTGCTGGCATCACTGGTTGGAAAGCTCAGGGAGTTGGCAGGGTGCAGGCAGGGAGGGTGCAAGGCCAAGCTGTCTGTGGGCTCCTTTTGGTGAGGCATCAGAGAGCCAGGTTGCTTCCCCTCTGAGCCAGGCTGAGTTCATTCCCAGGCCAGATGTACCCTAAGTGATTCCCCCTTCCAATAGCTTGAGATCAGTAGCTTTTCGTGGATTAAACATTCCCCAGCTCTTGCCATGTTGTTATTTTTAATCTGAAGGCTCAGCAGGTTGGTCTTGACTGTCTTTGCATGAGTCACTTTCAGACTCACAGGAGGAGAATAATTGGAATGGGCTCCCTCTGAAGCCAGTCGCAGCCTAAACCTGCTCCTGTTGCCAGCGTCGTATCCCATGTGACGTAACCCATCTGCCTGTCTAACCCTTCCTGGGTAGATCTGATGCCCTAGTTTGAAGGAACACCATCATACTGGCTGAGCAGTTTGGGAGATTGGCAGCAGTGAAATGGAGATGAGCACTGAACTTCTGCAGAAACAAGACAGAAGGTTACATGAGCCCACTTCCCCTTGGCTCAGGTGCAAGGCTCCTTTTTGCCATTGCTACTGTCACTTCAGTGCAGCATTTAGGTTTTGTCTTTTTGCAAACCCTGGGCACACTGGGATCATGTAAAAACCTCCATGAAGCAAAGTACTCAAAGGGGTCTCAGCTCAAGGGTGACTCACTGGCTGCTGGAACACACATCATCTTCAAGGCCTGGTTTAAAGAAGTAACTGCTCTAACACACTGTTGTACCCCCACTTGTACGTTGTTTTCTTCACAAAAGAAGTCTGTGTGTCTTCAAATAATTCTTATTTGAGTGAGATTTGTCAGGATCAAACAGAAACTCAGCTTGGGATAAGTATATCTTAACTGAGGGAATAAATGCACTGACTGCTGTGATCTCTGGTATGTTTTAAAAGGCAGAGAGGCTGTTAGGGCTATTCCTTCCTAACTAGGGATCATAAATGTGCTGATTCTGTTTATATTTATCTCCATTTGCCTTTTTGAATTTATGTTTGATGTCTAAGAGAGCTGAACACCTTGAACTCAAGAGTGCTTTTATGCCTCAAACCTGTATACTGGTAGCTGAGCCTGGTACTTTGGAAGTCTTGCCAGGACCCTGCTCCATTTAATAGTACTTAGATGTGTAGCGATGTATAAGGCAAGTGATTTGCTTAAGGCCACTGAAAGGCTGTAGAAAAAGGCCCCTGCCTATCACTGCCATGTGGCTACACTTCCTCTTCCCATTCCTATTCCTTTCCTCTGCCCTTTCTTGGCCAGCCACAGGCATGATAGCTGGAGTTGTTTAGGAGCTGTTTACCCCCATTCCCTAACAGTTTACAGGAATTACCATCACAAGAGGGAAGAGAAAGTGCAAGTTGTTCAGTCTAGGTAGGTATCTTAGAGAAAGGAAAGTATGGCACAGAAGGAATAAGGAGCAGTGGGACAGTGCAGACTGAGCTGGTTTGTGAAAAAAGAAAACCCCAAGGATTCCATCTGTCATCTTGCTCATTTCCTCTATGAAGTCTGCAGTATATTGAAGACAGTTTAAAAGTTCATTTCAATTAGGCTCCTGACTCACGTCTGAGAGGGTGAGGTGACTTCTCAGTGGTCCCACAGTTAGACTCGGCTGGCATCCAGCTGGTGTGTGAGGGTCTAGTGGTGTGGGTAGTTGCGAAGAGTTTTAATAATGGTCTATAGAGAACAGTGGTCCTTTTGCCTGTGAATGTGCAGAGAAAGGGAAAGAATTTTCTTTCATCCTGCTTCCCTTTGAATAACTTCTTCTGAGGTCCCTTCTGCCTGTGATGTGACTAGAATTTGTGGTGGAGACAGGACATAACTCCCCGGTTGGCTGGAGAGGAAAGCCCTGCTTTAGTCTGGTTAGGTGATTATGTAGATCTGCTGCTGCAACGTGGTTAGCAGGAGTGATAACATGGTGAAGTCTAACTCAACTAACCATAAATCTTTTGTGTAAACTGAGCCTTGTGAGGGCAGTCATCACTTCAGACTCTCTTACATTCAACTGTGAGCATGGGGTTTATACCACATAAACATCTGCCTCAACACAGGAGGCTGTGCCGTGGGTCGTGTAACAGTAGTAAAATCTCACCTTTGATTATACTGTTCACTGCAAAGATGGCAAAGTAAGTGAGAAGTGCTTTACCTGCTAACCAAATACAGTCCTGTAGGTAAAGTACAGCATAGCTCTGAACCGTATGGCACAGGGAGACCCCAAGCTGCCACGAGGCAGCAGTGATTCCCCCAGATACCTACCAGCAGTGGCAATGTTACTGGAATACTATTGTATGGATTTCCCTTTTAAACTGAGCTTAGTCTACAGAAGCCAAGGAAATCTGAATATTTATCTGCATTAACAGAATGGCATTAAGTCCCATATCCTTAACTGCCATAAATATTTATTCCTATCTTAGCTGGCTTCAAACTGCATCTCTGGCTGATTGCCATTCCTAAAGGTTATTTCAGAGAGGTTTTGGAGTGGACACACACACTGACACACCTCCGGTTTTCATATTCCCTGATGTTTCTAAACAGATTGCCAGTAGCTGACAGAACAACTAAATGAAAACAGTCAGTGAAGAAAGTATGGGCCCCAGAATACCTTTGGGCATCAATAGATATCACTCTAAATCATCAGATCATAGCTATTCCAGTATTCGTAAGTACTCCCAGTCTCACAGTGCTCTCTAAGTGAGTGGTTTAAAATTGTCCTCGTTGAAGCCTTATCCCTTCCAATAGAACAAGCTGCTCTCATTCTGTTTTGAGATCCTATAGGATTTTTGATTCTGATTTTTCTCCCCGGTACTCTTTCTTCCAGGTCATCACATTTGGGAAGGTTTCACTGTGGAACCAGTTGTCCATTGTCACAGGGTTTTGGTCTGTTGAGCACAGCAGGGTATGTGTAGTATCTTCCTGGACACGTCGAGTCCATGGCAGGTGAAGTGTTTGGGGAAGTTTGTGAGTGTAAAGCTCTGCAGTGTGGATGCTGGCTGTTGTGAGTGTTTTGTGGGTAGTACTGTGATTCATCTTATCTGAGCACTGTCAGCCTGCCTCCATTCTCGATCCAGTGCCAAGGGTCAACTCAAGTACTATAAACATGTATTAATATTTACTAAGGCTCTATGGTATGGTCCCAGGGAAAATCACAGAATAATTGAGGATGGCAGTGACCTGAGGAGGTTTTCTAGTCCAACCTGCTGCTCAAAGCAGGACAATTTATAGCAGGTTACTCAGGACTTTGTTCAATTAAATTAACAGTATCTCCAAAACTGGAGACCCTACAGCCTCTCTGATGCCATCCTAGTGCTTGACATGTAAACACCAATTTCTAATCAGAATTCCCCATGTTTCACTTTGGGTCTGTTAACTTTTACTGTACACCTTTTGGAAGAGTCTGGCTCCATCTTTTCTATACCTTCTTGTTAGATACAGGTATGTATATCCATACATAGATAGAGAGTGAGGCTAGAAGAGATGTGAAAGGGGCCTTTTAATAGATGCTGCTGGCTGCAGGCAGCTTTACAGTTTTTTCTATATTCTGATTTTTTTTCTCTTGACTGGCCCTTGTTGAGACAGGGTTTTGGAGGCAGTGGCAGTAGTAGTGCCAGAGCATATGTAGTACACCAAGATCTTCATATGGTTTGCTCTGATGTGAAGTTAAGATTGGCACAGCTACAGCCTTGCAATGAACCTGCCACTGCCTCCTACATCCTGCCTCCGAATCCAGCATTATGTGACAGGCTGTGGGCTGTGTTACAGGACTGGGTTAAGTTCTGAATTACCTGTCTCCTTCCACTTGGGGTTTTCTGTGAGCCTCTTGGAGTTTCAAGTACTTGAAACCCATTTGTTGGCATGTTTTTCCCCTAAAAGATTAATTTGATTTTGGAATGGATCCATCCTGCAATATTCACACAGTGTAAGACATTTCCTGCCCTGTTCCTGCACTGTCCAAGTGTGCCCCAAGCAAAGTCACAGACCAGTGTGTCAGCAGTTTCTCTAACTTCAAACCTTGGATGCTATCAACTGGCAGCATTTTCTGCAAGGCAGCTTTTGACTGTGACCATCATACACTGCAGAAGTGGTGTGTTTCTGTGGGAAGGAAGGTAAAAGTAAAGATGTAGATACCTGCTCTGGCCTTGCACATCACTAGCACCTTGAGAGCTTTGGAACATGTGTCAGTCAAAGCAGAGTAGGGATGAAACCATGTAGTAGATAAAACTTCCTGTGTATGCCAAATAATGGATAATGTCCCAGGCTAAGTACACTGCTTTTAGGTGCTGAGGCTCAGAGATTTAGACTTCATTTTCCCCATGCCTCCCAACTCCTGGACCTGCTCCTGTTCTGTAACGTTGTTGTCAGGTTGTACAGAGTTTGTTAATGAAATCTTTTCCAGTAGGCTCACGCAGGTTAATGCACTTTGACCTACCCATGATGGTTTATTAATAATAGTTAAACACTGATTGAATTCTCAGTAATAATTCCTGTTCCAGCCCTTAGTGGGTGATTTATGCAGAGGTTAGCAGAGAGCAACAATCAAGCAGTGTATCTTCCATAATAAGACAGAGGATCAGCTGGAAAAACTGACCTGCTGTCTGGCAATTGGTGTGAACTTCTTGTATTTGTGGAAGTGTGGGAAGTGCTGTATTAGAGTAGGTCCGGAGGTCACCCACTCCGCTGCCATAGCCTGATAGAGCTTGTCCTGGGTGGCCCAGGGACAGTGTAAAGACCACACCATAGGAACTTACTGGCTAGTCCATTTCCCCACATTATAGCTAGGGGTTTTTTGCCTTCAGAGTCCAGCACGCAGTTAATATGTTTTTCAGAAGTTTATCATTATAATTGCTTTAATCTGCCCTCTTCATTTGCTGCAGTGAGCCAGAGAAACATGTTTCCTTCATGGTGATACTGGCAAACAAATTGAAGCTGAGCAAGCATGGGAAAGGTTACCATTTCCCTTTTCAAGGGCACTGAGGTCGTCACACAAACACATTAAAATATGAGATAGAACAGTGGGAAAAGATATACTTAGAAAACCCAATCCTAATTCTGTTGAACTCAATAAGAGTTTTTGCCCTTGTCCTCAGTTTTGCTCCACACCTTTAATGTATCTCATC
Organism: Loriculus beryllinus; assembly: GCA_039877255.1. Lineage (NCBI taxonomy): Eukaryota > Metazoa > Chordata > Aves > Psittaciformes > Psittacidae > Loriculus > Loriculus beryllinus. The sequence goes on along the minus strand of JBCJKH010050150.1, from coordinate 52,516 downwards.
AATCTTTTCACTGCACAAGGGCCTCATCAAAGTTTGATTAGGCCTTTCAAGGAAAACAGTTTATTGCTGAGAAACAATGAGTCAAGGCCTTCAGGTTAAATTAAAAGTCAGGAAGAGCCCAAAACCCAACCCAGCAGTGAGATCGCTGACCTCTGGGAGAAGACCTGGCAAGGTTGTTACTGAAACAACCTCCTCTGCACTTCACGCAAGCTCCTGCAGCCCGGGCTCCCAGACCACCCTAGTCACTCTTTGGGATACACATTGGAAGGACAGGCTTCTTTGAGAAAGAGGATTTAAGTACAGGAAGATAACCCAGTCAGTGCTGAGATCACAGGACTATATCAGCTGATTTGGATTCTGCCCCTGACTCTCCTATTACCTTGTTGTAAGAGGTTGGGTTGTTCAATTAACCTCCTTGCACTTTGCCTGCTCCAGATAGAAAATCATTTGTGTTTATCTCTTTGGGATCTCTGTAAAAAGAATGCCATGTTATCATCCTCCCTCACTGCAAAAGCAGCTAGAGGCAAATAATACAAAAGCTCCATAAGTGCAGTACATTTTGGCCTGGCAGGTCTTTAACTGCCATTTCTCTGCAACTCCTTAATAGTTACAGTGACTGAAATGGAACATCCTCCTCTCATATTCAGAGGCACTTCAGGAGAGCTACTGCCCATCCAGTTGTGCACCACGAAGGGAGCACATCACTGTGGCAGATGACATGAGGTTCCATTGCAATGGGGGTTTTCATTTCTGCCATAGCACCCACAAATGATGTTACAACAAACTGAACAAAGATCCTGACACCTGGGTGCTAAGTTTTTCCCATAGGGTCAAAGGATCTGTCCATTCTCATTTTTGGGTTGTTGCTCAGTAATTATTCATTACTGAAGGGAGGAGAGAAAGAGGTCACTTGCTTTTGCCTGTCCTGAGTTTCAATCAGGGGCAAAATTGTACTTTTAAGAACTGTTTGTAAGATCTTTCCTCTGCTAACAGCTAACAACGTTTAACACTGATCTCCTCAGCTGTGGCTGGAGTGTCTTTGGCTCTGAGCCTGCACAGGAAGAGTAGGGGAATAATAAGCTGAAGGGCTGTTTTTAGGGGATTTTGGCCTATTGTTTGTTTTCTTCATGATGTCTTTGGTGCTTGTTTCCATGAGAAAACTGCAGGTAACCACAGAGCTGAGGAAATTCTAGTATCTTGGGAACTGAGGAGTGAAACATGAGATATCTGAGGGAGAGATTTGCAGGCAAGGAACTGTTTATGTTTTTACAGAACATTCAACACTTGCCTGCAGTGCTTTAGCTACAGAGTATTTTTTTTCCCTTAGACCACCCCAGCTTGGCTCTTAGCAGAGTCTGAGAAGAATAGATCAGATATTAGAGACCATTTAAAAATAAGAATTTCATGCCTGTCATCCCAACTCTATGGCTATAAATATCCAGCACAAATGCCGTGTAACATCTTTACATAGTGTTTTACTGTAAGGTTTGTGTTTCTCTTCTTCCCTTCTCTCATTCTCACCCTGTGATGAGTGTGAGAAGTCTTAGCACTGGCACGAGGGGATGACGCTTCTGCAGCAAGTCACCACCTCTTGGCATCTGCTTGCCTTCTGGAACCACTTACAAAGAGATACCTGCCACGGTGGCAGGTTCTTTCCCCAAAGGTAGTATCATGAAATGCTTACATCTTCTCTCTGCTAAACTATTAATTTCTCTTTGTTAATACCACAGTATCAAGCAGTGGGTCTTTTCAGTGGGCTCTATTCCAGTGGCAAGGTTGCAGAGTCTCCTTTGGTATTACTTTTAGAACTTCCATCTCCAGAAATATCTGATTGGAAGGAAGTTGAGTGAAAACTGAAATTCCTGAAGCTCAACAAGTCTGAAAAGCAAGCCCTAAGGAGCTCTGCTTGAGATTACAAATGGAACCAGCTTCCAGTCCCCATCCCTAGTGGGGTTTCATACTTCAACTGTCAATCACAGAGTCCTCAGCCTTCCTCTGAACTCCTCATCCAAGAAAGAACACTCATAATTCAGTGAAGTCCAGTGATGTTGTGACTCAGACCATCTGCTGGTTTATTCAAAAGCTTTCCCCAAGTCCAGAATGTTTCTAGAGAACTCATCTTTTTCAAGCAGTTCATTTAGAAGGAAATGTGCTGAGTGAGAGACAGAAATAGTTATTTGCCTTCCCTGTCCAGATAGGGCTTCTTGAATTTTCCAGTCAAGCCCAAGGATTATTGGTATTTACTCAAGTAAGATGATGAGATTACTTATTTTCAGTTGGCAATTAGCACATTGGCTTTAGGGAATGAAAACTGTGTTACATGAGAAAAAAGAACAGCAACATCAACAAAAGATTTTCTTCTGTTCCTTGTGCCAGTTTGTGTTGTGTGTAAATCTGTAGCTCTCAGCTGCCTCATTATCACCCATGTCTGGAATCTGGGGTGTGCCTGTGGTGTGGAGGGAGTTGCCTTTGCTAGCTCTTTGTCAGGCTTGTTTCAGAGAACAGCTTAGGAAAGGAAGGGCTTGTTCAGCCCCATGAGATCCATTCTAGTGAAACATGGCACTGTCATCCCTAGAGGTTTGCACTTTGCCTTGGAATGAAGTTAACCATCTCTTTCAAACCCTGCAGCTCTGGTATTAAAGATACCAGTCTTTGCTTCAGAAGTTCCCATCACGGGGATCTCGAGGGGGATCCGAGCAGATGAAGCCATATTCTGCAATATTCTAGAATAAGTGCAGTAATAAGGAAGAGGTACCTGGGTATACCTTACAGTATCTGTGTGGATTGGTTTAGCTCCTCTTTAATCCCTTGGGTTTGGGAGTGGAAATAACACCCCCTTTTTTTTCTTCTTGTTTCTTGGTTGGACAAAAAACCAGAATGAGGTCTGTCTGCCCTTCAGTGCCTTTCTTGCAGAGAGCTTGGGAGTCAGTAGGCAATGTCTCAATTAATGTGCTTCCTGTTTCCTGATAAGCTGGCTGCTTCTTGTAGGTTTTTCCAGGTTTGATTTGACTCGTGTCTGTGCTGAATGGAGTTGAGACGTTCTCTTGATGGTTAATAAGCAGCCAGGAAAGAAACTCGGCTTAGCATCCCTGTCTAAGGGGCACAGAGTGTGAACTACAAAAGGACTGCAAAGTCCTATTTTCAGAAACCACAGATTAATTATTAATTAATTAATTCAGAAATCTGAATTAACTCAGCCAAGAAGACAGACATCTAAACACACAGAGCTCTGTTCATTATTAATGTGAAGATACCAAACACACATTCTGTAAAACACCTTATAATGAGTCTTGATTTGACCTTCTCCCTGGAGAGTCCAGGCCTTGGCTGCTTTTTGCTTAACTCTGAGGCTGGAATTAGGAATGGGGTGTAGTTTTACCTCTTTTGACATCAGGACAGTCTTATTTCTGGATCCAGATAAGTATGTGGATTTCATGCTGGTTTTAAAGAGCTTGAGGCACAGCTTCCTGTTTCCTATCTGGAATTTGTTCTGGTTCTCAATGAGAGAGTCAAGTTGGACATCAGTGATTATGCCTTTGTGCTCACAGGCAGTTACAGTTGCAATTGCTTGTATGCAAAAGTAGGAAAAAAATCTTAATTTTAAGGTCTCTTAAGTCATTTGTCCAGAAGTGTTTTAATGCATATGGACAGGGACTGTTCATTTCCTTCTGTTGTGCATCCAAAGTGTGAATAAGGTGCTTATGGAGAGCAAGTTGTTACAAGGGAGGTGGATTTCTTTATTGCTTGAGTTGCTTGTGAAATACATTTTATGTAAGGAAGCACTGATTACCTAAATTAGAAACCCAAAACAATGCTGTTGTCTCATTTGGTCAGAGGCAGGGATTGTGTGGACAACTGAAAGCTTGCTCAAAGGCAATCTGTGACCCACTCCAAACTATTCTTATGCTAATGTGAGAATGGGTATCCTGGGCACCATCTGCTGTCCCTGAGGTCCCAGCCTTGGGCATTCAAAATTGTTTTGCTTTATTGATGCTAGGCCATCCAGAACAGCAGCAGTGCATTTGTTAGAGTCTATGAAATCAGAAGTTCCAGTTGTACACATACAGAGATAACTGTCACTTTTAATAATACCCTCAAACATGAGAGCTACCACGTTTTCCAACCTCTTAGACAAAGATGCTGTCTTTCAAGCTGTAGTTACCTCCAGCAAATCCAACAAAGGCCTCTGGCCTTTCAGGAAGATGGGTTTGACTTCCTTGGAAGGTCATTTCATTCTATACAGGATGGATTTATTGGCTGGCTCTGCCTTTTAACTTTTGTAAATGCCCCCTAGAGAAACAGAGGAGTGTCTTGATAGAAATCAAAATTAATAAGTAGAACATACAATGTAATTGTTTTTGAGGGGTTGAAGGGATGGGGTATCAAGTATCCTCAGCTAGTTTAATTAAGCCAGTTGAGATTTAAAAGACATCAGGCATCACTTTTGCCTAAGCATATTGGCAGAACAAATGGCTGCAATCTCAGTTGTAAGTATCTTAATAAAGTCTCGTGTAATGATGATTCTGTTTGTGCTTATTAGCTATATAGTCCTTTCAGTGTCCATGGCTCTAATTGGAAAGCGATTCCTCCTTCTGCTCAATCATCTGAGTATTTAGATTGCTCATTACCAAGTGCCTGTGAGATACAAGTCAGCATAGTTCAACTGGTGTCCAGCAACTGAGGCCATCTGACCTGCTGTGTGCAGGGCTGTGCTCTTGGAAGAGGCAGGGCACATGGAACCCAGTAACTGCTCGTGTCCTACTTCATCCTTGTCGAGGTGTAGGGCAGCTCCTGAGCTGACAGCCAGGCTCCAGCTGCTGTAGAAAATAGCATCTTGGCTTCCATTTTACACTTTCCACTTCCCTGACTGAAGTGAAGCATGACTAATGCTGGGTCTTAGGTCCCCAGCCCTGAATCAACACTGGGAGCATTAAGGCTGTGCCAGATTCAGCCCCAGACTGCTCACAGAGGGGGTATAAGGGACCTGAAGATGTTAGGAGAGTGGGGAAACAGTGAGGCGAAGCAGTGTGACAGGCAGTGGTCTCAGCTGATGTCAGGCTTTTTATGGTGTCCTGATGGAAGAGCATTTTCTGGCGGAATGGGAGAGGACCAGGTCGCCCAAGGCTGTTGATGCTCCAATGGGTGTAATTTGGTGTTTGCGAGTCTGCCTGTCCTGGTCTCTCCATTTCAGCGTGATGTGTGTGCAGAATTTATTTACTGTGACCTCTGTGATGGAAATAATTAGCCAAAGAACCAATCATCTCTGGTTATCAAAGCAGACAACACACAGCCAACAGGGAGAGCAACTTTGAGGAGCTGCTGTTGTTCCCTCCCTTGCCTCCAGAGCTTTCTGTTGGTTCTTTCAGTTACGGGTACAGGAGACAAGCACTCCAGAGCCAGGGAAAATGAGAGGCAATTACGCTGTGGAAGGGGACTTTTGCACAATGCTTGTTCTTTCCCATCTTTCTCTCAAGTGCCTGAGAGTACAAGAGTGAGCAGACAGAGGTGGTCAGTACCATCCTTTGCTTATTCTGGAAGCATTAGAAATAAAGCACTGGACCTCTTTCCCTGAAATGAATACGATGAGGAGAAGGCTTCTCTTTGGTCTCCACATTAGTGTAAGTCGTGCCATGGTCAAGTGACATTCAGCAGAGGTGGATCTAATAGTATATATATTTTAGAGACAAGAATAATATTGTAACAGTGTGTGGTATGCACTCCTTAAAGTTCCAGATTAATCTGTATTTCCAAAAATATCAAACCAGTAGGTTTTGCTTTGGTCTCCTTGCTGTAAAAACTAGAAGGACATCCCTGAGACATGCATGGAGGAGAAAATACTTGTATCTGGAGCATAAGTCAAACAGTGGGATATGAAGGATTGTTCTAGAAATCATTCTAGGTAATATTTACCCTTGGATCTATCTCTCTCACTCTGTGGGATTACTTACATGGTACTCCGGCATTTGGCACATGGAAAAGAGTCCTTGTTTTCTTCAGTCACTCTCAAGAAAGGGGTGAGATAATGAGAGGGAAGCTGATGAGAATGTCCCCTTTGGCTCTTCTCAGCTGAGGTGCTGAACTTGAACTGAGATCTGAGTGCACAAGACATGCCACAGATTGCTGATTACTCTTAAATTTCTCAGTGATTTGAAATGATTCGTTTTCACGTAGCAGAACCATTCTGAAGCATCATCCACATTTCAATGGGAGTCTTTCCTATCAGGACATGCAAACCCAGTGATTATTGTACTGAGCTGAGCTGTGACAGATTCAAACACTAGTCTGATGTGAGATGAGGCATCTTGAACCTCAGCGCTACTGGGGTAGGCTTGTTTTCGTCTCACTGTAGAAGGCACTGAAACACTGAAACCTCAGACAGTGCCATGAAGCAAACTAGTCGTCTTCTTATCAGATCCTGTATGCATCAGCTCCAGCTCACACACATCTGGGGCTTAAGAGCATTTGCAGGGGGTGTTTATATGAATACACAGCAGAGAGGACTTCAATAAATGCTTCTTATCATGTGGGATTACGTATCTTCTTCAGTGCCTGACCAAAACCAACTGCTCTGCCTGCACCTTGCTGATGCCTGTACGCGCGGAGCAGTACATGGTGTGAAATAGTAAACTATTCATAGGTTAAGTTCTGCTCTTCCTGATTTGTTCCTCTCTTGCCAGATTCTGCACTGATAGGGTTGATTGAACACTTTTGAAATAGGTTTTTAGTTTCTTCCCTTGAAATAACATGTGCCACTCCATTGGAGGACAGCTGACAGTAAGAACTAGGTTCTGATGAGTGAGGGAAACCAGGAACAGCAGAGGAGATGACCGCCATTAGAAATTAAGAGTTGGTGCCTGCACATGTTAGTGTCCTTGTGTTTTCACTGTTGGCTGGATAGGAAAACTAGCCCTGTTAGTATGCTGGTGCTTGCATGAGGCGTGAGGGTATCTGTCAAAATCAATTGAGGTCCTTTAAAAAACTGTGAAATAACATTTCTGCAGAAGACCCAGAAGCTCGTGCAGAGATGCAGGGTTCAGACAACCTTCACAGCCTGGCAGTGTCCATCTTCAAGAAGGCCACATTGACACATCTATACAAGCAGCAGCAAGGGAAAGTTTGTGTCCGGAGAAGTTAGAAAGAAATTGTGAAGAGAGATATTCAGAGATGGCAGGACTGCAGTGGGCAAGTCCTGGTTCTTCTGTGCAAGACTCTCTGGAGTGACAGTTTTAGTTAGGAATAGTGTAATTACTTGCTTTTGAAAGGCTAATATTGTTTCCTTCAAGCTAAATTAAGTTAACTTAGTGCTGTAACATATTTCATTTGTTCCCTTGTCAACAGCTACTGGATTTCTTCTGTTCTCCTTCTTATGGGAAGGACAGCTGGGGAGGCCAGAGGCCAAGGATGCCTCTCGGAGACACTGGATGCAGACAGTGGCTCAGCTTTGGTCTTGATTATTGTGTCTCTGACTTGATCTAAACTGAGCCAGTGCTTGGTTCTAGGTAGGTATTTTAAGGCACTGAGATACCAGTGTTACACAAGTATTCTGGAGAAAGGACCTTCTCTCCTTCTCCCTAAGCATGGTGACCTTTGCTGCTGTTTGGTGCGATAACCCAGCTGGGAATCAAAGCCTCATTGTTCACCTGGCACTGGCACGAGGAAGTTTGAACTTGTTCTTGCACCATTTTCAGACAGACCATGCAGTGAGATACGGTGGATGGGCCCTGGGAGCTATTTGTTAGAACAGCAGTGGGAGTACCTCCTCCCTCCCTTGTGAAATCAGGAGCAGGCTGAGCAGAAGTGCTTGCTTCTAATAGTTACCAGAGTTGACCATACCTGGCTATGTTGGGGTGACAGCTGGCTGGGTAACAAGTGACAGTATGTTCTCCCCAGTCACGAGCTTCTCCTTTCCCAGAACTCTTGTGGGTATTCACTTTCTGCCCGCAGATTAACACCCTAAAAACCATCTTGTGGTATGATTTACATCCTTGCATTTGTGCACAGTTGCGGTTCTTTTCTAAGCAGAAAAAGTTCTAGCAGAATACAGCCAAAGAAGGAAGCTGAATGCGACAGTAACAGCAAAGGGAAGAGCAAGACTGCTTTTTTCTTCCTGCTGGTTCTGTTCTCCTGGTGCTGCTGGGACACTTCTGCTTACCAGCCCATTCTGCATGGGCTCAGCAAGAACTCTTCCTCAGCTCTGTGTGTGTACCAGGCAACTGATTTGCCAGGCCCAGTTTAAACTGGTACATCAAAATGCATGCAGCTCTGCATAGGCTTCCTCAGGAGAAAGGAATGTTTTCTCATTCCTGTCTCACTTCGTGTTTCACAGCTGCAGTTTGTCTTGTTTTCCTCCTGCCTAAGGCCCAGCAAGTGCTGCAATGCACTGGGGTTTAAACGATTATTTATTCTAGGGCATTGATGCCTTCTTTGAAAACCTGTGCGTGTTTAGTTTATTTTACCAGGGACTCTTATTAGAGTGGCATGGGGAGGTTGCAGGGAGAAAAGGGAGGCAGTGAGTATGCATATCTCATCCAAAAGTGTGTTATATAAAGGTACGCCTCTCAAATTCTCTTGAGCAGGATGGATTGTATTGATCTTTGTCCCTGCATTCACTTTTCTTTCGCAGTGGCTGTACATCCCACTTTCTCCACCTTAGTATAATTCCGTCCCTGATTACACCGATACCTGAATGTCCTGGAGTTAGCCAACACAGGCAAAACTGGTAGGAAAATTAACTTCCATTAACCTCAGCATGTGCATGATTAGTCCTTAGTTGCACCATCTTCAGCCAAAACTGGTTCTGGTGGCAGTGTAGGAAGTGAAGCATCAAGAATGAGCTACCAAGTCCTGATCCCTGGCCGATGGACCTCTTGTGTCACTGTGACAATGGTATGTTGCTGCTCTACCTCCAAGAAAACTTCTTGGAAAAGGGCTTACACTTTGGAAGAAGATCTTGGAAGCAGCCATGATGGCTCTTGGAAGCTTTAGCCTGGTAACTCGAGTGTCTCAGCCATCTTGTACTCCAGGTTGATCCAGCAGCACTGAAGCTTTTCTTACACATGTGGGTATGCTGCCAGCAAGAGCGCAAGGACAAGGCTTGCCTCAGTACATGGGAGATGTCACTTGTGAATCACAAGGGAGGAGATGGAGGTGTGACCTTCCTGCCAGCTTGAGATCCTGAGAGTGAGCACTCTTCTTTCACATCACGCTTTCATTTGATTATTTCCACTCATAGGTGCACCATCTTACCATCCTTCTTGTCCCAGAGAAGAACTCAACAGCAGAATTCAAAGAATATGGCAAGGCTGAAATGTATAAATGTATGTTAACAAGTCCCAC
>JBCJKH010050150.1:7408-35663 GCA_039877255.1 Loriculus beryllinus | reverse complement strand
GTTGTGAATGCTCCATCCCTGGCAGTGTTCAAGGCCAGGTTGGATGAAGCCTTGTCTTTAGCATGGTTTAGTGTGAGGTGTCCCTGCTTGTGGCAGGGGGGGTGGAACTGGATGATCTGAAGGTCCCTTCCAACCCTAATGATTCTATCACTCTATGACTTTGCAGGTAACAGCAGGAAAAGCACCAGAAGGAATGAGGGCTCCCTGCTGAGCTCCCTGCCCAGGGGTTCACGGTTTAGTACACTTATGCGGTGAAAAGTAGATCTGCCCTAAGTAAGGAGTGGGAGAAATTGGCTGTGATGTGGGTTCTGACCCGTCTCTTACCCACAGGGGTTTCCTAACATACTAAGCTGTGACTGGAGCAAGCTAAACAGCTCTTAGAGAGCTCCTATTTGAGAAGTGAGTTCTCCATTCTCTTCTTTGTTTGCTTTTCCTGTTTCTGTAGGAATAGTGATTTTCCTCAGTTTCATTTTGTTTTGGAAATGTGGTGGAGCTGTACCTTGTGACAAATCCTTAAGGACTGAGACCTGTATTGCATCCCACAAAACCCACTTTCTTTTCTTTTTCTTTCAGGCAGGTTTGGTTCCATGATCTGGTTGACTGTGTCTGTGCAGTTCTGCTGCTGTGTGATCTGAATGGTAACAGTTGCACTCATGTCTGGTTTTGATCCAGGAGAGGCTATTTCTTGTTTCATCCTGCTGATTTCAGGGAGGAGAACTCAATGTTGCCAGCTTCTCCTTGCAATGAAAACTGCGGAAGCAACATCCAAATGGATTGACTAAGCAAATTCTTCAGGCCTAGCAGCAGTTTGTTTCACTTTGTTCACTGGATGAAAGTTGCTTCTGGAATTAGTCCTGTAGAGAAACGCTCATCTTTGCAGATGCAGCACTCTCTGATGCTCTTACAGTCTGCTTTCAGCAAACCTGATAGTTTCCCAGTTTCAGCAAACTATGTGTTTATATTCTTTGGTGAAGAACATCATCTGCCCAGAGATGTAAGCAAGGAAAAGGTGAAAGAAACATCAGCACAGGCCAAGTGTCTGTACTGCTTTGGACATCTGTGTGCACTTCTGTTCTGGTCCAGATAGGGAAACCAGGGCCTGCATTCAGCGTCGCTCTCGTGATACCAGTTCTGCTGGTGCCTGCTTTGGTTTGGGGTGATTTACTATGTGGTGTATTTGTAAGCAGGATGTGCCAGAGTTAGAACAATTTATCTGCCTGCCTTTTGATCCCTCAAATGTATTGCTTTCAGCTACAGCAGCGCCTTGATCAAAACCAGTTCTGACTTTTGTCCTTTTCTGGTAAGAAGAACAGGGTGAATCTTTGCTCTTTCCCATCCTTTATCTCTTGTTGGTTGTGTTTTTTGTGGGATGACTCTGTTTTGCAGATTGGAATTTGAAAGGCAGAGTTAATTTTTCAGTCCCAAGGAACTGGCAGGACAGCCCCAGGGAGATGTGACCTTGTGATGGACGTGGCTGTAGAAAGCTGTTCCATTGCTCCCTAGCCTGAACTATGTGCAGGCACAGAGTGCATGGGTAATGAAGAAAAAGGTGGAGTCTTTTTGTCCTTCTGAGCAAAACCCCAAAAGCAGAAGCAGACAAAGCAGGGGCACTTCTCATGCCACAGAGAGGTGAGGTGGTGTGGTAGCTTGTCATCCTCTTTGGTTGTGCTGACGTGACTGCACCGTGGGAGTCGGCCTTGTCAGGGGCTGACTGTGCGCCTCACTGCCTTACAGTGTATTCACCCTGACAGGGTTTTCCCAGTTTATTAGACTCATTTGAGGAGGAAGCTGGATGTATTTTGCTAGCAGTGCTTTGGACACCTCTGTCATCCTCAGCCATGCTTTTAAACCTTAAAGTAAATTCTCACTTAATATAGGGCTTGCTTTTCCTTTCCCAAGTGAGTAAGCACAGAGCTGATGGGACAGGCCATCAGCTATCTTGGACTCCGAGGCTGGCTTGTCATTTCCCACAGATGTAAGGGTTGTTCAGCATGCTCTTCCCTCAAGCTCCAGTAGCTTCTTCTGACCTTCTGTGCCGTGAGCAACTTCCTGGGTGGACCTGGAGCCACCCACCCTGTTCACTGGGGACCTGGGAGCCACCTGCCTAGCCAGTTCATCAGGGTGGCTGTGAACTGAGATCTAACAGAGCCATGCTTTCAGATGAGCCCCACTAGAAGGCACCCCTGCCCAGCCAGGAACCAGCTCCAACACCTCCACCAAGGGGCAAAAGATGGTGAGCTCCTCAGAGAGGGAGTTTTTGTGACATGGGGAAGAATAGGATCATGGGGCAAATGTCTGCTCTTGGGCACTGCTGCTGGATGAATGGTAAAATGTGCTGGTTTGCTTCTTGTGCCTAGGAGAAAATGAGAGAAATAGCTGCTACTTTGTGGGCCACAAGGATGTGGAGGAGACTGCTCGTGCACCTTTGCCCAACTCAAAGTCTACATGACACCAACAATAATCTGACTCTACATTCTGAGAGTAGAATTCCCACACTCAGGTGGGATACCTGGCCTGCCTACTCACTCTGTCTGCAGTGGAGAGTATCTAAATAGATCTGTCCAGGTATTTCTAGAGTTTCTCTTTCCCTAGCTGTGCCATGCACAGTCCTTTAGCTTGGCTGTTCACAGCTGACTAAATCCTGTTAAGAACGAGTCACTCCCAAATGAGAGGTGACAGTGGATATACCGACAGCAAGAAGTTGAGAGTGAGATAATGAATATTAGAGAAAGGCTAAACTAAATAGGGAATGAGCAGTATAAACTTGCAGCCCTTATAAATAGCACTCTGCTGGAAGGATTGGGTTTAGTTAGAAGTTTAATTCCCAGGGAGAATTTAGGTTTCCTGACTCATAAGTTTATGTCTCTCAACCTGTCCTTCCTTGCCAGCTTTTAAAAGAGACACAGGTTGGCACAGGTGTGTCAGTGGGGAGATTCCCGAGGCAATATCCCCCTCTGTATTGATTTAAGATGTAGCATTAGAGACTGGTGAAATAATGTTCTTCCCTCTCAGTCAGCCATTCTGTGGAGCAGAAGATGGAATGGAGCTACTTATGCCACCCCCTGTGGGCTTATGGCTAAATAGAGCACTCCTGCTTTGTGCTCCAGCCCCTGTACCAGGTCAGCAGTGGCTGTTTTTCATGATGGAAGTAACTGTACTTCAGTGGAGACAAAAGTCACCCTGGAGTTTGGTTTACACATTGGTTTGGAGTGGACATTGGCATAAGGTCATTGCTTAAGGCAAAGATTTGCAATATACTGAAGGGAGTTAATTGTCCTAATCCCATTAAAATGCAATATAATTATAAAATCCGATTAAAATGTCATAGAATTATATAGCTTTATTTTATTTTAGTTATTTATATTGTGTGCCATGCACAGTGCTAGTTTGTATGCATCTCTGTTGAAGCACTCTGCAAGACTAATGTCCCTCCTAGTGCTGAAAATGAACCATTTACTTTTCCTAATTTAACAGTATCAAAAGCAAATGTTTGACTATCTAAGAAATATGATATCTCAAAACTTCATTTATCTCTGCCTACACCAAAACATCGTCGACATGGCGAAAAAAGACAAATTACTGCTTTTGTCTTAAAAGAAACAAATCAGACTGTGAGGCAGGCAGGAGTCTGGAAGCAAAATGAGCAAAGGAGCTTGTGGATGAAATCATGGCAGATTAAGTGGGAGAGTATCTACTGGAGTTGTCATATTGGCTTCCTGTGGCTTTCACTCATAAGTGAATTAAATGAAATTTAGCTGTATGTGAATAAAAGAAGCAGGAGGGCATCTGAACGCTCTGTGGTAGCTATGGGAGGAGCAGTGAAGGAACTGAGATTATTTTAACCATTAATGACTAAAATGGCCCATGAGGATTGAGTTCTTTAATTTCTTCCCTGTGGAAATCTGAAGCCAGAAGACAACGGGTGGTGGGATGGGAAGAGGTTACATGAGTGTGTGAAAGCCACTGGGCCCTCAGCTGGGGCATTTTTGGGGTCTTTGGTGAAATGCTATCTTCAGCCAGGTCCCAAACAGGACTTCACGAGACTGAATCATCAGCACCCCAGAGCAGCTTCCCTCTGGGTAATGATCTGTGTGATGGATTGCAGGGGGATGCTGACATGCAAACAATTGCAGGAGTTGGGAATATCTTTTCCCCTTTGTTTCTGGCAGTGGTATTTCTGCCTTTACTTTCACTCCTTTCAGAAGAAGGAGCTGCTGGTGAGGGACATGCAGAGGGAGAGGACTGAAGTGATGAAAGGGCAGTAGAGAGGGTGTTTGCCCCCATTACAAAAGCCAGTGGTTTGTGGCATGATGATTTATTCATTTAGGAAAATAGATGGTATTAAAATGAAGTAGCAGAACTCAATTTCTTTGCATGTTCTGATCCCTCTGACCTCAGAGCAAATGGTTCTAATTTTCTCTGCTAATAAGAGTGTTTTGTCTGTGAGTGTAGAGCTTTGGAGTTACCTGAATCATTGGTACTGGCTTAGGCCAGCCTGGCTGACACTGGGCTCTAGCTCGGCTGCACTGGTGGTCAGTGGCAGCCAGAAGGAACTGAGGAGCCACTTCACTCCCATTATGTGGCTTGAACTAAGCATAAAGGCTGTGTGCCTGGGGGATTTTTGACCACTGACCATTGGATTTGGGTTCTCATGGAAGGTTGATCCTCCAAGATCCCCGGTAAAACTTTGTTTCCTTCCTTCTTATTATGCTTCAATGCTTCAAAGCTCCCATCTTCCACAACAGCATTTGTTATTCTGCAGGTTCTGACAGAAGACAGTGCAATTCCTATGTTTGGCCTAAATCATCCTCTCACTTCCTTATTCATCCTTAGCTGTACCCACTTGTTACTTCAAGCTCTGTATTTGGTTTAGCAGCTCACTGGGGAAGACTGCTTGTGCTCATTTGGTCTTCTGGGGTCCTGGCCTGGGGGGTGGGTCTTGGAGGTCCCACTGCAATACTGGTGATGATGATGCTTATTTTAGGGTTGGCTAACAAAGGCAGGGAACTCTTCAATTATTAAGGACACACAGATAAAAGCTGGCTCTTTCTGTGCAGCAACACCTCAGCTCTTCTGGAATAGGCACTTGCTCTTGTTGGATCATACTTGCATGTTCTGCACTAATAATTTTCCCCTGCTACAATCAATCTTTTAATATTAAGAAATGTTAAATATCGACCCATATTTCATATTACTTCTGTAAAATTACTGGGCAAAGTGACCTACAGGGTAGATCTTTAAATGGTATAAATGGGCATAAGTACCCCCCATCCCTTTGTAACTGTTTGGCAGTTGGCACTGAAGCTCATGGGGCTTCTCACTGATGCAAAAGTGACCTGAGAAGTGGAGGCAGAGAGAAATTTTTACTGTGTGGAACATGCAGCAAGGAATCAAAAGGTAGGGGAGAAGAGGTGGCTCTCCATGCAGAAGGCAGAGCGTATGGCAGGGTGTCTGTGAATTTCTGTACATTTTCATGCCATCTGCTTGTGCTGTGTGTTTCAGTTCCTTTAGGAGAGGGGCAGCAGCACTGGGGAGAGGACAGAGAGGCTTGGGTAAGACCATAACAGCTTTTTCACCCTCTTTTTTCCATTTTGTACCTGAGGAGTTGGACACACATAACACCCAAGTGGTGGAGTCAGGTGAGCCCATGGTGTTGCTGGACATAGAAGAGGAGTGACTGCTCTGATTCTTTGCCACTGGGCCTCTTTAGACATCACAGGATTTATTCTGCATGAGTCAGTGGTGATAATGAATTCCTCAGCCATGTGTGGGAGGGATGTACTGGGTTGTACAATGTGGGTTGTACTATGTACCTTGTGGGGCAATGAACAGCTAGGAGTTGTAGTTATGTAGTACAGAGGTTTCTCAAGATGGAACTCCCCTACTATGTCTTTGGCCTTCATCCTTGTCTCTGTTTATTTTTACCTGACTGAAGCGGTCCCTCAAGCAAACCAAGAAGCCACCCACTTTGGATTCATTGATGTAGAATGTTCTTTTTAACACAACCACCGATACCCATCTTATACAAGGTTGCAGTTCATCTGCTGCACAAGAGCAACACAATCCCAGTCTTGGCAGCATTCAAACTATCAAGTCTGTGTGTCTTGAGCCAAGTGCTGACATAAGGTGTTTCCCACCCCTTTCATTGCCCGTTGTAAAATGTCCTTGAACTTCTTCAGAAACCTGATGAAATAAATATTCTCTGCTCTGTGCCTGCAAGGTCCTTGGAGCCAGGCTCCTTTGAACAGGAGCCATGAGCTCTGGGCTGGTGACCCTGAATGTTTGTGCATCCTATCTGCAGTGGCCAGGTACAAAAAAGATAACCTGTATGTGTGGTGCTTAGGCTGAGCTGCATGTAAAATCCCTGTGGTTCAATGCCCAGACTAGCACAACAGAGCTGGGCAGTGCATTGGAGAGCAGGAATGTTCGCAGAGCCTGCCCAGCCCCTCTCTGCAGTTGTCACAGAGAGGCATCAACACAGCAGGGACCAAGATGTCACCATGTTGTAGATAAACCCTGTTGTTTTCTCACCATGTCTTCAAAACTTTACTATTAGTGTTTCTCTATGGTAAGAGGCAACCTTCTCTACAATAGCAACCCGTGATGCAAATGTTTAAATGTGCATCTCTTAATCTAGATTTGCACATTTTCCTTGGTGCTTACATGATAAGGAATTCAGGTTTTAGAATATTGCTTAGCAGCCAGTATTGCATCTAAGTCCTGTTTAATCTTCCCCACACGGTGAAGAGCAAAATCCCAGAGCTGTGGCATAAGAAAGGTCCTGTCCTGCTTGGAAGTGATTAGAGAGTCCTGCTGTTGTCAGCGTTTGAAGAGAGCTGTTGCCAGGCTACTTGACCAGTCAATAATGAACGCTCATTAATCTGTTTTCCACTTCTTGATGACAGTTGTTAGATAGCCTGATCAATTTTATGATTGCCATTTGTGTGATGGCCTCCTGCTGCCTTACTCTGTCTTTTTGTTTTAAGGAAGAGGAGAGCCAAACTCTGAGAGCCCTGCTTCCCCCAGCTTTGGGATGAGGAGGAAACATCACAGGTTTATTTTAACTCGCATGAGTTTTCAAGATCAAAATCTCTCGCAGGATTTTCTGTGACAACCCTGAAAGTATAAATATAGAAACCACAGACAGTTCCCTGGAGACTGAAGGCCTAATATGTGAATAATCTCACCTCCTACTTCATAACAATATCATAGGGGAAAAAAAAAGGTGTACTATGCATACCCACAGCTCTGCTTTAACAGTGTCTAGTCTGGTGTGTGAAGTGTATGTGTAAATATTTGAAGGGTAGATCTCAAGTCACCATGGTGGGAGAGACTACACAAATAAGGTGATAGAACTTTGTGCTAACACTTGGTAAGGTTTGGAATATGCCCTATATCCAGAAGCCAAAGCACATTGGGCTGGGCTTATAGTGTGCTGGGGTTATAATGGGTCTTACTAGAGCTCAGAAGCATTGTGGTGTTTTATGTGCCCATAATCATGCAGCATACTTGAGTTATTGAATCACCCAGTATTTAAAATGGCACTGTGGTTCTGCTTTGTCCTCAGCAAGCGTCTCTGGACCATGAAATCATTCTGAAAGTGTCAAAATCCAGATAAAGTCCCAAATTGTTAAAATAATTATGGGGTTGAAGGGGATTGCTCCAGACTATGGAGGCTGAGGCTTTGGAAGTAAGGTTCTTTGATTTGCTTGGTTATGCCTGTAGAATACATGAAGGATAACATCAGTCTAGGTGTGGATATGGACTGCTGGGGCATCACCAGCACACCTTGTCCTCTCGCTGCTCTGGGTGGGGGGGAAAAGTGATTCTAGCAAAACTTTGTGTTTTACTGTCCAAAGACACCTGATCACAATGATCTGTACTGATAAAAGCACAGTCTTGTCAGGACAGTGGTTTCTCTGCTGACACAGCTGGACCACTTCTTACTTCATAACTCTATCATAGGGAAAGGAGGGAGGAACAACCAGAGCGTGGAAAGTCTTAAGCTAAAGCACTGTGGCCCTGTGCCCTGAGCTCTTTCCAATCATCCAGTTGTGTCCAGCATATACATATTTATATATGTACATATGTATATTTAGACATGTGTATGAACAAAATGTTTACATATGTGTATATATAAATGTGTATTTTTATGTGTGTGATTCTAGATGTGTTGCTTTGTATAGGAACTATGTAAGAACTCTTCGCATCAGTGTAACAGCATTTCACAATGTAGCTCCTTTAGTTCAATTCAAGTGAGTGTTGCTGCTGAAATAAATGGACGCAGAGGTCAGACAGTGATTCATGTATGGTGCTGCACTTCACGTCTGCTGCACTGCAGATTACTCTAGGATTGCTTCTTCAGTGCCACACTACAGCTGAAAGCTGAAGCAGGTTAGTCAAACACAGCAGCAGTTTTTCATGTGAAAAGCAGAAGTTGCCAGGGACTAATCCTTGAGAAAGGGTTTTTATTGTAGGTGGAAACCGGGAGAGGTGCACCTGGCTCTCGTGTTTTGGATTCTGACTAACTTGGAATGGTTTTGTGATGGAGAAGTTTGCACAAGAAACCAAACTTGTTGTTTTCTGGGAAGGAGGAATTAGAGAATGTACAAAGTCTGAGAAATACACTACAGAGACACAGTGTAAATGCTTCAGTTCTGAGTCTTCAGCTATCCGTATATGCTTAAAGACTGAGCAGCCACTGAGATCAGAAGTTGCGTCTGAAGAACAAATCACTCCTCTAGAGCAATTGTTATCAGCACATCTCAGAGTACTTTATAAATGAGGCCACTTTCCTGATTTCCCCTTCACAGCTGAGAAGACAGGCACTGAGATCGACATGGGAGTCATCCATCCTGAGATGGAGGTGGAAAGTTGTCCTTGGAGCCTCCCTGCCCATTCTGGAGAATTGGAAATGGTCCAATGAAGATGTTGGAGTAGCTGTGCTGTGTACCTGTGTGCTGGCTCTGTGCAGCCCCTTTGCCATGCAGGCCTCCAGAGTCGTACCCGAACATCAGAGGTTGAATGTTTTTTTGATTCCTCTACTAGGAGCTCTTAGGACAGGATAGGATAGGGTAGGACTATTTCGGTTGGAAGGGATCTACAACGATCTGTTCCAACTGCATGACCACTTCAGGGCTGACTAAAAGTTAAAACATGTTATTAAGGGCATTGTCCGTCTGTCTCTTAAACAGTTACAGTCTTGGAGTATTGACCACCTCTCAAGGAAACCTGTTCCAGTATTTGTCCACCCTCTCAGTAAGGATTTGTTTCCTAATGTCCAGTTTAACTGTTCCTGGTGCAGCTTTGAACCATTCCCACGTGTCCAATCACTGGATACAAGGGAGAAGAGCTCAGCACCTCCCTCTCTACTTCCCCTCCTCAGGAAGCTGCAGAGAGCCATGAGGTCACCCCTCAGCCTCCATTTTTCCAAACTAGACAAACCCAGAATCCTCAGCCACTCTTCAGAGGACATTCCTTCCATCCCTCTCCTCCTACCATCTCCTTGGGATTGTTTCTGTGGCTGGCGGTGGGGACAGGCGGTAGGTTTGTCTCCAGCATATCTTCCTCATCATGAAAATTATGCTTATGCTCTTTGCACAGCCCAGCTGGAGCTCCTTATGGAAATGCTCCCGAGTCCATGCTCTTCTAGGTCACCCTGTCTTTCATCTGTCCCTATGACCTATAAGTGACCACTCTGTCACCTTGAGGGAGACCTCAGCTTCTCTCTGGGACTGTAGAACAAGACAGGAGAGTGGATCCTATGCGAAGTGTGGCCTCCAACTTGTGTAAGAAGTCCAGAGCAGGGAACTGAACCCAGCTGCCTCATCGCCCAGCCCAGCCCAACCAAACCATCACTCTGCACCATAAGCCTGCTTGGTTTTGCCCCTGCTGCTTGAGTTGTGGCCCTGCCCCTCTAGTCTGGGATTTAGTGATGTAATTTCAAAAAGCTGTGGTTGATGGAAGACCAGAAAGAGATTACAAGATCCTGCAATGTGTCAATAAATCACTCTGTTGATTTATCTGCAATGTAAATCGTCCCAAATGAAATGCTCTGATTGATGCATCTTTACTTCATACTTGTAGCAGGAGAGACTGATTTAGTGATGCTGAGCCCAGCCATTAATGTACCACGTTCATAAATCATGGTGTGTGTGTGTTCAACTGGGATTTATAAACCCCAGCCAGACTTTCTGATTCCTGATTTCACCTCATAGCTGTGAAAATGGGCACCTTGAAAGTTACATATAGTTATCAGCTATAGTTATAAGTATTTCCAGATAGAATCAGTGTTAACACGACCTTAGCAGGGATTTCCTCTCTTGGAGCCTGGGGAGGCTCTGCACTTTTGGATTTGGACATCAGATCAATAATCTTTGCTTTCCCTTTCTCATTCACAAGTCAGCAGAAAGAAGAGAAGGATGGATGAGTCATTTCTGATGGGCACATGGGGGAGAAGGGAAGGAGCAGGGTCTGATGCAGCTGTCTGTAGTCATGGCTGACTCTGATTACCTGCTGCTTTATGTTTAAAAAGGAGATCTGTATGGGGAAGAGGGAGGCAGGATTTAAAGTGAGAAGGCATTGCCACCGTCCTTCACTGACTTCCTGAGTTATTGAAGAGGTGCTATTTCATTTGTGGTTCACACAATGAGGCTAGTAACTTAGCCACTGGACTAGGCAACTGGGAAGAGATTTAAGCATCCTTCCCTGGCCTCACCTCAAAACCACACATCCACATCTGTACTGTACGGAATAAGTTTTGTGAGGTATGAAATACTGCTGGGTCTTTGCCCTGAAGAGCTCTGAGCTTCCCACCTTTGTATTTTACACCAGTGCTGAGCTGTAAGAAGCCAGAGTTGGCAAGTTCTGTATTACAGATGTGCAATTCATGTCTTTCCACGAGGACATCCAAGGTGCAGGAGTTTCTTGTATGTAGCACTTGCTTTTAAATGAAATGACATAGTTCATAATTGCAGGTATGCATTGTTGTGCTTTCAGAATGGAAGATTTTAATTGAATTGGGAATTAAAACAAACTACCCCCACTACATTTTTCCCAATGCTGGGTAGTGCCAGATGAGGCTTGGTTATAATTATGGTGTCATGAGTGCTAAAGCTTTCTAATGCACACAGTGATGCTTTTAAAAAAGACCTCCTTCATAATGAGATGTATCAAGTTATTATCATTTCTGTATCTGTAGATTAACTGATCATAAACAGTGCTTCAGGAGGGTTGGGGAAACTAAATAGATTGTTCTCCTAGGTCTCATATCTGGACAGATTGACTGCATTTCTGTGGCTTAACAACCCACTTTCTGCCTTGCCTGTGGTCTGATCCTGTGTACGTGCTGCTCAGCAGCAGGGGTAGCACAAACCGGTGTATGGCAATACAAGTAAACTTTTCATTTCCCTCAACAGGAATGTTGGTGCCAAAAGGATTGCTAAATATTGGCCTGTTCCTTGTCCCGGTGCTTGCTCAGCCACCAGCCAGGCAGAGCCCTGTCATGGAGGAGGGTTTGCTGGGTCTCTGAAAGCAGCAGGTTTCAGCAGGCAGCAAGGAACTTCCCCAGCTCTCAAGGGTCAGTGCCTCAAGCTCTCTGCTGCACTGTGGCTGGCTGCTCAGCTTCCAGGTTGCAGAGGGCCAGAGCAAACGCAGGCAGAAGTCTTGCGAAATGAAGGCTAGGGAGGTAAAAGAAGTGCGACTGAGCAAGCTGCCTGTGAGCTGTGTCTGTGTCTGCCACTGAACACTGTTGCCATGTCTAGCATTTGCTAGGAACGTCCAGTACTGCAGAGAAATACTAATTCTCCTTTTTTTCCCTTCAATTGTCATCGTTGCTGCAAGTAGCGCTATTTAGAGTTCTGCTTTTGTCTTTAGAAGTGATAACTCTTGTTTAACAACTAGGGGAAGGTGGAACAAGCCCACTTAGTGACAGAGCATTAAATGTTGCAATGAAATCCTGGTTTTCATGAAATCAGTAGCGAAATTTTTGCTGTCATCAAAAGAGGCCATGTGCATCTGTGGATATTCCTGTGTTTTCCTGGAAAAGAGAAACTTAAGGCCGATGTCATTTAAATTAAATAATTACTATAGAATGGCTCTTAGATCCCACAGCAGATAAAGTCATCATGCAAAGGGCTGGACAAGGCGGTGCTGAGCAGCAGACTCTGCTTCACTGACGTTATGATCTGAAGTCACAAGTCGGGAGGGTGCTTAATGCGTGTCTAACTTGTAAGCCCACAAATAGCTCCTGTGACTTCAGAGGATGGACCCATGTGCCCAACCTTCAGTAAGTGCTGAAATACCCAAGCCACTTCTAAATTAAGACACATGATACAGACAGTCTTTCTTGATTTTTAGGTTTCTCTGCCTGGCTGCCCTGACCTTCTGCAAGCCTGTGGAGGGCTGATAATGCTGTTTCTGTAGATAGATTCAGCCAGTGCAGTTTTAATCTTTCAATGATGGTGGCCTCAAAATTCAAACCAACCTTAAACCCTATGGACTGTGTTTCCCTACTTTTGGGAATCTCTGTTGAGAAGAGCACTATGGATGACTGTAAAATGTAACTATAGCACAATAAATCTTGGTCATTTATTAACATACCTAGCAAAGACAGAGCAGAATGGAGGATCTGCTAGGGCCTTGTGGAAACATGTCAGGGGCTGTGGGGCTCTTCTCTGCGTTGTACCCTGCCAGCACTCAGCAGTCACTTGCTTGTGTCTTGGTAAAACAGAGGTAGAACAGTGTGGAAGGAAGATGTGGGCATACTGCATCTGCCAGAGAGCCTTTTCTCTGTTTCTCTAATTTCTTCTTGTTTTGTTGTTTAGATCAGTCTTGAGATCAAAGGTATTCTCATGGGGCTGACAAGTACCTTCTTATTTGTGGGAAAGAAGAAGTCCAAATAAGTTACTTTGCACAACTTTCTGCTGTACTATCCCTTTTAATTGAGTTTGCTGCTGTGATTAAACTAAAGTAGATGTAGACAGAAGGAGAGTGTGAAAAGAGAAACCTGTTGGTATTTCTTTCACTGTATATTTGTTAGAAAGGCTTCTGTTTCATTTTGAAATGTTTGCAAAATAGGGAGATTATATTAAAGAGGGACATGGATACAGTTTGGAGATGCATGGAAGGTGCACAAGAAGCTGTTTGTTTCCTGCACTGCGTTTCTTTCTGCTGTGTTCCTTCTCACATGTTATTTTTACCCATTTTCTTGATTTCCCTCTCATTTTCCTTTTCTATTTCTACCTCTTGGGGCAGGTTAAAGATATCATCACAAGTTCCATGCATGCAAGGAGATGAGAATGAGCTCACTAGTGTTTTGGTCATGATATCTAGTCATGGAGCGGCACTGCCAGGCTGGCAGAGAACAGATCTGCAGGCAGAGATCACCATTCCCTTCATGAGAATGTCTGCATAAAGCATCATCTAAACCAGCATAGAATCCTTCCATGTCAAATCTGGAATGCTCAATCCTTATCTGAGGTATTGAATGAGTGAGGGTACTGTGTCCTTCTTAAAGGAAAAGGGATCCTGTGCTAGAACTCTCTCAGCTTAGAAAATAAGCCCTTAAAAATAGTTTTGCCTATTTTGGGCCAGCTGAGTTTCCTTCTTCCTTTCTCTGCACTCTGAGTTGTAAATGTTAAACAAGATTCTGAGAAGCAGACACTCTGCTTTTGGTTTTGTGTGTACCTGCTTCCTGCCATCCATGTCTGTCGGGCCATAAATTGCAAATGGAGCGTATTGGGGAAAAAACTGAGCCAAATTCCTTTGGAAGTTAGGACTAGAGATGGAAGTGTTTCTCTTCCTTTCTGATCCTGCAGATTCTAGTTACAGACTGAATATTAGTCTAAAAACACTTGAACGCTTTCCCTCCTAAGAGTTTGTTTCCCTGCAAAAGAGTGCTTTTGGGTAGAGTTATTCCAGTAGCTTTTACACAGTTTCCCAATGCAGATGTGCTACAGCAAAATCCAAGCTGGCAGTTAATCCTGGAGAGCAAGTGTGGGGCAAGTGTCTGTGTCTGTGATGAGAAGCACAAACGATGAGGGAGCCCGACTTCTCCTCTGCGCATTCCTCCTTGCAGAGCTTGCTGCACTTGTGGCCTCGTTTTAATGAGGGATTTTTGACAGCAGTGGTGAATGTTGACATTTTCCTCTATTTTAGTATTTATTTCCTTCCTTGGGTTTGAGCTGAGCACTCACTGTACTGAGGAAGCTCCAGGGTGCCTGATTCAGCCCCCCCGACTGAGGTACCATGTCCCAAAGTCTGCTTTGTGAACTCCCGGAGATGGTTAATGCTTTCTTTCCCCCATTATTTCTACTGGCGAGTAGCATCTGCCTTGTCCTTCTCGTAACAGAAGCACTATAATTTCTAGCCCAAATTTTCTTACAGCCTTTTTATTCCTGTTTATTCCTTGTCAGTGATCTTGACTAGCTATTTTCTTCCTTGGTGTTTGCCTTCGAGCTATTTCTGGATTACAGTGATGACCCCTCTCAGTCTCTGTTTAGTTCAGCTAAAAAAAGCCACTATTCCAGTCTCCCATAGAGGAATCTCCCTCATTCTGATCATCCTTCCAGTCTCGGTCAGTCTCTGGCTTTCTTGGAGTTCAGTATGTGTGGTGTGTGTGGAAGAGGGGCCCACACAACACCCTCTGTGTTCTGGCCACTTCCCCCAGGTTGCGGACTGCTTGAAATGGCTTTGCTCATCACAAGAGTCACATGTGATTTTCAGTAAATACATGGTTTTGTTTCTTAACCCCAAATCCCAACCACCAGTTACTGAATGCAAAAGCAGAGTCTTGTCTGTGCAGAGTAAGGAGTAGCATGCAATGCTTTGCAGAGCTAAAGGATGGGATATTTGTTGGGTGCTGAAGGTATTGGAATGGACTGCTTCCCTTGCTCTGTGAGAGAGTGACAGTTATTGCCACCAGTCCTTTGTACTTGTCTTCTCAATTTAAGTTCAGGGCTTTGCTTCTTTAGGCAGGATGCTGTTTTGTGGTAATAAGTGGAACATTTAAATGCAGTATTTATGGGTTGTGTCTGAACTGTTTATTTACAAACCACAGCAAAACCTGGTGCAATCTAGTCCATACTGGAGCAGGACTTGCCAGGCAGCCTAATGCAGCAGGGGGGTGCCCTGTGCTGTTGTGGCACTTCCAGAAAGAAGCTGACTTCTTACTTAAAGCTGTGCAGCACAGCATAAGACAGAATGGTGCGTGTCAAACCAGGTATGGGTGTCCTGCTGGCAGGAAATCCAGAACCAAATTGCAAAGTGTAAGGAAAAAACAAGTGAGGTCTGGGAAAATCAGTCCCTGGTCTGCAGAAAACAGTGAGTGGAGTTACTGTGCTGTTTGAAGGTAGGGGAGGTGCAGGCAGCAAGCATGCAGCTGGAAGATCAACGTTTCAGGTAGCAGAGGAATTGATGGCCTTGTGCAGCTTTTTGCCAGCTGAAGGTTGGGCCTAATCCTTGTTTTCCAAGTAAAAGGGTTCAGGCAGTCTCACAGCCTTCCTGGAGAACAAAGAAAGGAGTGAGACAGATTTGGTGCTCCTTCTAGTAATTGCCCGATGGCCATTCTTTCAGCATAGATCTGTGTTTATGTGCCAGAATGATTTGGGTTTGTGTCTGACAGAGGAGATCTTACTCATGGAGGGATTTCAGTCTGGGCTCTTATTCTTGAAGGACTGGGGAAATGAGGGCAGATCCTCCCTGCCCTTACAGTTTGCAGCTGAAGACATTCAGGTAGGAGTTGTGGCCTGGTGATGGCCAGAGAGGTGGGTGACATGTAAGTCCTCTTTTAAAGCAGAGTGAGAGGGAAAGAAAGAGAGAGAAGGGACAGAAAGGTCCTGAAGGGTTTTCTGCAGCCTGGCTTAATTTGGAGGTGACACTTCATATGTCAATTTAAATTAAGCCATTTCAGAGAGCAGCCATTGCAGAGCCTCTGATGCACTCTTTAGACAGCAACAGTGGGGCACATTGGGTGACTGACACAGTTGAGGGCAGAGAGGGAGGGAGCTGCAGGAGGAGCTGAGATGAGGTGCTTCATGACAGGGCTGCTTTGTCCCCTGACATGTGTGAGCACATTCAATTTGGAAGATGTAATTCCCCCATCTTCTTTATCACACATTTGGGCCTAGTGTTCTGTGTGTTAAGTCCAGATGTCTTACGTCATGATTTTCTGCAACCCTTTTAACGTGGGTAAGGCTTATATAGGATTCTTGCCTGGGTGTTAATGTAATAGAACACTAGCACCTGCATCTGCAGTCTTGTGTCCCCCCAGTGCAGCTGAATAGCATTTCATGATGGCAGGGAAATAATTCCATAAAGCCAGGCGCTGCTCTGTGAGCAGTGAATGAAGCTCAAGTGAAGTAGAGGTCACTCGTGTTAATCTGAAGCAAATAGGATTGTGGGGCTGGGAGAAGAGGGCAAACTTCCTTTTATGTACAAATTCTATAGCTCAGAGGCTTAGGAAACACTTCATAGTAAACATGTGCAAAGTATCCATGCCATTACCCTTTTCCGAAGGGACAGACAAATGGTTTTCCTGCTCTGTTTTGTGCAGGCCTTGCATTTTGGTCCCTATGCAAATTGTGCTGGGTGGCAGCGTCTCATACAAAGCAGCTTGAGATGCAGAGGCAGCCATGCAAGCAAAATGGCTTGCCTTCCCCTGCAGCTTTAACGAGACTTGTGGCACAGCAGGACCGTGTGGGAGAGAGCCTGGTTTGTAAGGAAGCATCAGGGAGAGAAAAAAACCAGGAATCGTCCTAAAATGCTGGCACAGTAGCAGAAAGAGCTGTGTCTATGCTACAGTGCTATCCTGTATTTCAGTGGCTCAAGGAGCATCCATTAATGTTTGGGTTTAGGATAAGTGTCTTTATCCTAACTTTTCAAAGCATGGAAATGTATGAGCAGCTCAGGCTGCATGGAACTGGAGAGGTGATGTTTGGGAGGAAGAGTTGAGCAGCACTTTTTTGAGATAAGGACCAAAAATGAGCTTGGAGGACAATACAGCTATGAAACACAAGCAGACGATTTTGCAGGGATATTGACTGCCTGTTGTAATGACAGTGTGTGAAGGCTGGACATTGCAGTGTGGTACTGACGTTCCCTGTCCCACATCCTTTGTGGATCTGTGAATCAGGTTTTTCCATGCTGTTTAGCAGCAGTTACTGATATGCCTCTATAGGATCATCCCAATTGTACCTCTTCTGTGTCTGTAATCCTTTTGCAGTGTTTCTTTTATGAGTCGGGCAGGCAGCAGGCATTTACATTTCTAAGGAATGAGTCCCCTTTTCTCTCCGTCTTGGGCTGTGCTTTCCCATCAGGTGTACCAGGAGCGAGTATCCAGCAGGTTAGACCAATTTTGACTTTCTGAGTCTCTTGGTTAACAGAGTAACAAGACCAAATCTTGTTTAATTTTAGTGATAAGTGACAGCAAAACAGAAGAGGAGAGGGAGTGGAAGCTGATAAAAGTTCTTAAGGCCATGAGCTTCCCTGGCTCCATGCCATGCTGGACCTGCTCCCTCTTGCTCTTTGATCTTTTTTCACACTGAGTAACAGGCAGCATGACTGCAATGTGATGCTCTGGCTGTGGACTGCATTGTCATGTTGGAAAATGAATTGCCTCAGAGCCTGCAGTCCATCCCCTGGGCTATTTCCTGTTAAGACCAAGAAAGTGGGGGTTTCCACGTGATTTTGAAGCTCAGAGTTCTGACATACAGAGAAATCCTGCATGTGTTCATTCATTGCTGCTGTTGATCTCTCCTTTTCTCTTCCATTATCTCAAATGCTTTTGAAAACATCATTTTCAACACACACTGCCATCTCATGGGCCACTGCTCCCTTAAGTTTCCTTGTGTGGGCATCATGATTTAGTAGGCGATGTAACGCTGCTTTGAAATGTTTGGCGCACAAGATAGAGGAAAATCCATTTGTGAGCTATTAAGGGTGAGAGCAGAGTCTTTTACCTTCTGAGTTTACAGTTACTTTTTTCCCTTCTTATCTGTCAAACACTTGGGCTTTTCAGCATTGTCTTGTCCAGAGGGTGTCTGTCTCGGCAGGGAATTCTCTTGGACGTGCAGCCTGTATGCAGGTGCCTCGGTCAGCTCCTGATTTCTGTGGCTCAGTCCTTCTGCGTGCACTAGGTTGTGTTCGCTTTAGCATTTCACCTCTGGTCACTCATGAGCTCTTTTTGTAAAGGCAGATTTGGGTATTTCATTTTGTAGCTCTTCATCCTCATGTGAGCTGCAGGAAGAGCCTGGGCTGCACCTTGCTGACTAAAAACCTCTTTCCCTAAGGTGAGGCACTCTGCCTGTGCTCGTGACACTGCCTGTGCGGAACAGGTGAGTGATGGCAACAGTGGGGGTCCTAATCAGATCGTTAAAACCCACTGAAGAGGAAGCAAGTTAAACCCAACTCTTCCCCAGACCAGACCATTCCCTTCTAAGAAGAATCTTCAGACAAAAAAAGCTCTTTTCTTGTGGTAGAGCTTTCCCAGTTGTTAGGGCTTGTCTGTGGAGGTCACATCTTCGGTTAATGTTTCATTCTCATGGGTGGTTGTAAGGTGTTTCCTTTCCATTCCCACCATTTTCCTGGCAAAAAAAGGAGGAGAGATATTACAGAACAAGTAGTGGCCTTGTTTCCCCAGCTTCACTGCACTCAGAGATATGTGATCTCCACTTGCTCAGCCATTAAAAGCAGATTAGACTCTTGTGTCCATTGCAATTGCTATGGTGCAGGAGCTGCTTTCTGGAGGTGACAAACACCTGGGAGCTTCACTTGGAATGGCAAGTGTTGTGCTTCTAAAGCTAGGTGTACTGTGGAAGGAAGCACTGGGAAGAGCCTTTTGTGTCTTCATTTCTCTGTCTCTGCTGTTGCAGGGAATTTTATTCAGCAATGCTTTCCATGATCATTGGAGATGCTGTATTGAGATCACTGGATTTCTTGCCCCATTGTAGGGCTGTTCCACTCTCTCCAAGATTAGAAGCCCTCTCTTAGCTTTACAGTTTCAACTTAATGGGCAACCTATACCTGTTGCCCACATCATCAAGGAACAAAGATGCAAAGGCTTTATTTTAATTAGGCCACAATCTAATGAAGTGACTTGTGAACACAGCCAGCCTGCACACTGTGCTTTTCTTGATCCTTCCCACTTCTATAGGGATTTGTTACCAATCTTTCCCTCTCTGTGGGAGGAACCTGGAGCCAGGAGCTTTGAGCTGTTTCTGGCAGTGCTATTGATTCACTTGTGACCTTGTGTAAGTCCCTTTGGGTTTTGCTTGTAGGGCTTTGCAAACATAGGAGGGAGATGAACACACTTCCTTCACTTCTCAGCATTTATTGTGAGCCCTAATTAACACTTAGAAAGCAAGGGGCTTCAGGCTACAGGGTGCTGCAGAGGGATATTGCTATGGGAATGCAATTAATAAATAATAACACATATGGTACAGGAGTTCCCAAACTGCATATTGCAGTGGTTTATTTTCATTATTTGTTTATTGCATGTAATCTATATGAATCATACTGTCCATCTCCTTAATTTTCATTACTGCTGTGGAGAAGCCCTGGGTAGGCAACGTTAATATTCTGCCTCCCAGAGTAGTGTGTACCTAAAGTAATGGTATTGTGATCCCAGGAAAAACTATTGCTGCTGTACTAAACTATTCTTTGGCTGCCAGTTCTCAGACTGAGGGAGCAAAATAAGCAATGGTGTGTGCAGATGCTCTTGACTTGGACCCATGTAATGAAATATTCCTTTGTACAAAGTGTGCAGGTTTGGGATCCTCTTGCTTCTCTCTCCCAGTAAAACTGGATAAATAACCCATGTTTGTCCCCCAGTGGCTATCACTGCAAGTGTGGTCATTAGGGATGAGATCACTCATGGCAGAGCCATTGTTTCTGGCTCTCAGCACACTGCAAGAGACCTGGGCATCTGAATCTTGAGGTTTTCTTTGCAGTCCTTAGAAACTGAGGTTGCAGGGGGCAGACACTGTGGGTATATGCTGGTATTCTGTTTGCACTGGTGTCCTCTTATCCAACTAGCAGAAGCATCACCAAGAATCTCTTGAGATCTCGTTTCCTTAACTGTTATCATTTCCTTACCAGGAAAACTTACTCGTTTTATTTAAACAATCCTTGTAGTAGATGATAGATTGAATCCACCTGCTTTATTTCCTTGGGAAGTTGGGATACTGGAGAAGGCACAGACTTTTTCCCCTGCTAGAGAAGGAACAGGAGCCAGTGGTACCTGTGTGCTTTGGGTCTGGAGACACCCCACAAAGTGGCTGTGTAAAGGTTAATGGAGAAGGTGCCAGTAGATGGCATTCATGGATGCCCCACATTGCTTCAGGGGCTTGCAGGGCCACAACCACTTCTTTTGGTCATGTGTAGCAGCAAAATATACTGAATTCACAGCCACAGCTCCAAGGCAGGTGGCTGGTGCTGCAGTAAGCAGATAGCCTGTGGGTTGATGAGCCTGGGAGGTGGGCAGGAGCAGGATCACAAGTGATCCAGGCAAAACTGGATCTGATGGCCATCCTTATCCCTTGCCCCGTTTCCATTCAAAGCAGTTCACTTTTCCAGGCACAAGGACACTGGAGGGAGGTGTAGTGACCCAGACCTGCCAGTTCAGTGGCAGCAGTTCTGGACAGACAGTTTACTTCACAGTCAAGGTGAGTTTTGCTTGGAAAACTACAAAGAGAGAAGATAGTATAGGGAGTAGAGTGCAAAGTACATGGGCTGTTCTGCAGTGCTGGTGTGGATGTGGGACTCGCTGTGCCTCTCATTCCCCTTAGGTAGGGTGAGATCTGTTTATATTATTTACTTGAGGTTTGGGTAGCTCATGGAGTGGAGCTGCTATATAAAGGGAAGAAAATTCCTATGTTAAATGTGAGCATTTGGGTTTGGAGTTTTCCTTTTTGAACCACAACCAAACAAGCTCAAAGGCAGTGAAGCTGAGATGCTTTCAGTGCCAGTGCTTTCTAACATTAAATCACTGAACAGCAGACAGCTAAGGACTTTCTCCTCCTCTCTCCTGAATCCACCCAGTGGATCCTGAGCAGATCACTTGAGTGCAGATGAAACTCAGTTTTGTAGTCTCCTTCCAAGGGGACTGGTGACTTTCCACCTCTCCAAGGCGTGCTGAGGGTGGCAGCGACAGGAGACACAAGCTTGGGTATGCAAAGCTGCCTGTCCGTGCCAGTGGGCTCTGGCAGACCCTGGCACTGAGTTAAGCTTCCCCTTGTGCCTGCCCAGTGCCCCTCTCCTGGGACAGACCCATTCGGCTCCTGCTTGGTGCCACAAGTCTGCCAGCATTCATTCCTGATGTGGAAAGCAGTGACATTCAGCTTCCATTAGAAGACAGAAATGGCATCACAGGCCATCTGAGGGCACGTTTTCAGCAGTCAGAGCACAGGCGTGGTATGGGCTCTATTTCTGAGCCAGAAGAGCAGTCTGTTCCTGGTCCATGGGACTTGTCAGCCCAGCAATGATTAGTGAGGCAAAAAGCAGAGGCTGCAAAGCACCTCCTGTCCTGCTCTTGTGAGGGGTGCTGATAAGGGGTTTGTTGTGCAACTAGGAGGAGATAATTGGCAGCAGTAGCATGAAGCAATGCCAGTCCCTTTTGCCATAGCAATTGTCCAGATGTTCTGTTTGCAGCTGTAATTCACCTTGTTGCCCAGTAAATCTGTGCTGGACCATGCTCTGTTCTGAAGGGAGCATGGCTGCCACGTAAATCAAGTGCGATGCACGAAGGCTGTGTGTGGAATTCAGTGTGAAAATCCATTTTGGTGGTGCAAGGCTTGGGGAAGGCAGGCACTAAAGGGACTGCACCTCCAAAGGACAACCCAGCTTCCTCTCCCCTGTCTCTTCTCTCACTGTAGACACTGGTAAGTGTAGCTAAGACTTATCACTTAACTCCTTGTGAGGAGGAGGAGCTGGGCTATATGTGTCTCAGCCTGAACTGACAGATCATATCTCTTATGAGCCCATGACTTGTGTGATGATAAGCTTGAAGGAGTAGGGGCCTGGTCTCTCTGATGATGCCTGTGGGAAAAAGGGAACAGAGAGCTTTGGGCTTAGTTGAAAGCCTTAGTGCCTGTGTCTTACCGACCTTCTGTATGGCACGCACAGCCCAGGCTTGGTGTGTCTGCCCAGCGCCCAGGGAGAGCAGGATGAGGCTGTCTGCCATTGGCCTCTACTGGAGCTTGACTTGCAGGTGTCACCTCAAAGGAGACAGTGTGGTCCTTTGGTGGTGCCAGATGATGAGGAGTTTATCTGGCATTTCCCCCTCTGCTTTGCTGAGACGTCCTCAACTTCTGGGGTTTCCTCCCCTCACCATGGCCAGCTGTGATTCCCACCAGGGCAAGCACCCACTGCCTCCTCAAGCAGCAGCTCTCCCTTAGGCTGTGCAAGGTAATTGGCCTGTTTTCCTTGGTGTGGGACCAAGGTTGCTAATGAGAGGAAGCCAGGGTAGCAACATGGTTAAAAACATGTATGAACAAACATCTTGTTTCAACTGTGGGGCTGCACTGAAGCAAGAGAGTCTGGGTCCCGCGGTAAGCCAGAGGCAGGCTGGGTTGGCATTCAGACTGGCAGTCACACAGCAGAGCAACCGTAGTAGCATAGGAAAAGTGAGGGCAGGAGCCCAGTCTTACTTACACTGGTGTAAACTGGAGTTATGTCATGGAATCACTTATTACACTTGGCTGCATGCTGTCGGCTGGAGTCTGGTGCGGATACATGGCATCAGGAGAGCAGGCAGGATGCCCCCAAACCCAGCCCTGGCCTCTGGCTCTGCTCCTCCCTGGCAGTGCCCTCAACAAGGGATGGTACCTTTCACCATAAAGATTGTTCATATGGAGCCATTAGCTGCTTAACAGAGACCAGGAGCAGGGAGGTGGATACTGAACATGGTGACCCCATCCTGGTGGGCCTCATGGGGCACCGGCAGAAGCTGAGCATGACTGTCAGTAAAGGTGACACAGAGGTGGAGTGAGAGCTCCAGTGAAACACGTTGCTTTTTCCTCCAATGAAAAAATCAAGGTATTTAATTTTAATTTCTATTTTAAAGGTGATTGTTCTTGGCGGGGTTGGCTCCCTGTAATACTTTTCAAAGTGGTTTCAGGTAGTTGAAGCCTGTCAACACACCCCAGTCATTTTCCTCTCGTGCAGTGAAGGATTTCTGGGGAGGAAGGTTTATGACATATCCTTGCATTGAAGCAGCTCAGACTGGCAGGGAAACTTATCAGCCAACTGCAAAAGCACTTTCCTGACAAGGAAAGCTGCCTTGGTACACTGGCTACAGGCTGTACGTCCGCAACCTGAAGAGATGAAGGGTGTCTCTGAGGTCTCTTCACAGAAAGAAATTCATCTGCTCAGGGAAAGAGACAGTTTCTCTATTTATGTGCTAGGTTTACCATAAATCGCTGAGCCTCGGATTTCATGGGTACTAAAAGGAGGAAATACCTCATGGAAGATGGTGGTTAAGGAAATAGGGCAACCGTGCAGGTTTGTAGCCTTTGTGATGCAGAAGAGCAGCCAGAACACTATTGCTGTGGCAGGGATTCCTAGACCCTGAGGGAGCTTCTTGTCAGCCAGCAGCCTGGAGTGGAAGGGGCGTCTGACCTGGCACAGAACAGGTCAAAAGCTTCAATCAGTCCCTGCCTCCAATGGCCTTAATGTCATGTGTTTCTGCTGGAAATCAGACCCTCCAGCCCCATCCCACATATTAGCAATTCCAATAAAAATAATAATTGCATTCAGTCCATTGCATTTAACATGTTAATGTCACCTGGGGATTCCTTCCTGATCCCAGCTCTTGATTAGGTGACAACTTTAAGCACCAGATGAATCAGCTTGACTGGATTCTCTGAACAGCCCCCTTTCACAGCCAGATGAGGGCTGAAATGTGGAGCTTCCTGCACTGGCAAGCTTCATGTACTTGACTGAAGCTGGTCAAAAGGTCATGCTCGTGGTTCTTAACATATTTTTTCTTCTTTTTACATTGGTTCTTGATCTGAACTGGATGGAAACCAAATCTTTCTGAGCTTGCCATGAATTGTGTTCTCCCGTCTTGTGGGTGCATGCTGAAATTGAGGCTTTCTTGAGTTTTTTAAAGGAAGCTGGTCACTGAAAGTGATACAAACAGGTCCCCACATCTACAGCAGATCTCACCCTCACTCTATGGTCTCTTTTGGGTTCTGGATCCTATGAACATACCTGGCCATAATCTTGTGTTCAAACCTCTTTGCTCAGA
Source organism: Loriculus beryllinus (assembly GCA_039877255.1). Taxonomy (NCBI): domain Eukaryota; kingdom Metazoa; phylum Chordata; class Aves; order Psittaciformes; family Psittacidae; genus Loriculus; species Loriculus beryllinus. The sequence continues at coordinate 11,419 of JBCJKH010050150.1, read as the reverse complement.
TAAGACTTGTCAAGCGTGTGTTATTTTGTATGCTGAAGAGGATAAGCCCCTATTTTCCAGAAAACTCATGTTCCACTGCCTTCTGGGCCCTGACCTTACGATACAAATGCTTTTTCTGGGGTTGTGGCATATTGGCTTCAAAAACTAATGCTTGGTTCTGTCTGTGCTATGTCAAAACATACCGTAACTGTCTCAGTGACATGAAAGATAAATGCATGGAACAAACCTCTTGGTGTTTGTGCCTGCACACAGGTTTGGCTGGGTGACCAATCTTCAGTATTCCTTACAGAATTCTTTTTGTGGCCAAACAAGCCCAAGAGTCTGGGGACAAATAGTAGTGAAATACTGTTTGGCATGGACAAATCTGTAAGCTTTCACATTTTACTTGCTGTGTCCTAATGTGTAGTGAGCTGTGTGAGCAGAGTTACAGGGGAGAAAGGGAAAAAAGGTGATGGAAGGGCTCACAAACAGTGATGAGAAGGAGAAGGAGCAAGAAGGAGAGGGAGAAAGAAGGAGAAGGAAGTATTCTAAAGAAGTATCTGCACTGAGAATGTGTTGGAGGCACGGCTGTGGTTTAGGCTCTATACATACAATTTGTTTATGTTTATGGCACATTTACTATCGTGATGTGGCCAGTCTTGCAAAGGTAAAAGTCCTTTGGAACAACTTCCTGAAACCCTATGTGAAGTGCCACTAAATTTCAGAGGACTCTTTCTCTTCAACTGTTGCAAGTTGTTTGTATCACAAAGGCAGGCTCAGTCCCGCTGCTGTAGCTGCTGTCAGGCACACTGAGCAAAAGAGGGGCACTTCAGCTAGTGCTGTTGATGCCTGTCTACTATAGCCGAGAGCCACTGAATTCTCCAACCCTGCATCAAATACTTTGCCTGGTCAGCAGCCAGTTTCTTGCATTTCAGCTTTCCAGGTCACAACCCTGGTAAGCTTGAGAAGGGTATTCTCTAAGTCAAGCTCCCATTCTGGCTGCTGGGAGGACACTGCCCTGAGCTGGCATGATAATAAACTCTAATTGTCATGGGATATTCTCCAGGCAATGAAGTCTTCATTCATGAAATGGTAACTACATAAAGACCTTTTTCTTCTCCAGGCCCTCTGGGCTGATGTTATCCCAATGCCTATAGTACCTTTGCATTGTAACACGTTGGGAACTCGGCATTCTTCAGTGCTCACAAGCTGTCACGCAGTGCCATGTGTTTGCCACCCATAGCACCTTTGTTCATATTCACAGGATGTCAGTGGAGCTGCCATAGCTGTGAAATCAAAGTTCAGCCTCATCTGGTATGAGGTTAATTCTCAGATTCACAACTAAACTGGGAGGAGTGGCTGACACACCAGAAGGCTGTGCTGCCATTCAGTGACATTTGGACAGGTTGGAGAGTTGGGCAGGGAGAAACTTGATGAAATCCAACAAGGGCAAGTGTAGAGTCTTGCATCTGGGGAAGAACAACCCCATGGACCAGTACAGGTTGGGGGTTGACCTTCTGGAAAGTAGTGTAGGGGAAAGGGACCTGGGGGTCCTGGTGAATAGGAGGATGACCGTGAGCCAGCAATGTGCCCTTGTAGCCAAGAAGGCCAATGGCATCCTAAGGTGCATTAGAAACGGTGTGGTTAGTAGGTCAAGAAAGGTTCTCCTCCCCCTCTACTCTGCCTTGGTGAGGCCGCATCTGGAATGTTGTGTCCAGTTCTGGGCCCCTCAGTTCAAAAAGGACAAGGAATTGCTTGAAAGAGTCCAGCGCAAAGCCACAAAGATGATGAAGGCAATGGAACATCTCCCTTATGAGGAGAGGCTGAGGGAGCTGGGTCTTTTTAGCTTGGAGAAGGGGAGACTGAGGGGTGACCTCATCAATGTTTACAGATATGTAAAGGGTGAGTGTCAGGATGATGGAGCTAGGCTTTTTTCAGTGATGCCCAGTGACAGGACAAGGGGCAATGGGTGTATGTGCTTTAAAATCAGGAAGCAGAAAAGGTTCAGAATTCAGAAGCTGCCCTGTAGGGTTGTTGTAAGGAGATCCCCTATGCTCAAGAGTTTTACAACTGGATAAAGCCCTGCAGAGAAATATTCGCTGGAAGGCAACCAGGTAGAAATAAGTAGAGACAGGCTGAATGAAGGGGTTTGCAGTAATGGGGGCTGGCAAACACAGGGTTGAAACTACCTTTGAGGTGAACCCTAAATAGCAGTGTAAACATAAACAGAATGTCTCAAGCTAGAGTCTGTTCCTCCAAAAGGGAGGAATCTCAGCTGGGTTAACCCAATCCCTCAGTCTGCTTTCTAGCAGAATGATCTCACTAGCCCTAAACTATCCCCAAAAGATAGGTCTTAAGCTTAACCTTTTTTTTCCCCCTCAACTGATGGGACCAGTCACCTCCCTTGGAACCTCCCTGCATTGACTAACTCTTCTTTGACAGTTTTTCCCTACATCTTCTCTTTTCTGGCCTTACTGCCTAATCAAAATAATTGGTCCTTGTCCTCCTCATAACAGTACTTAAGCATGTTTGCAGATGCTTATGTTTCCCAACAGTTTTCTTTTGGTCTAGACTGAACATGAGCCTTTAATTTTCCACAGGGATGTGAATGGTTGATGATCTCCCCTGGGCTGAGCCTGGGGCCTGGCCATGGCAGGTAACAGCTGTTGGGAAGACTCTATCATGTGTTTAAGTGAGCTATCAACATAATTCTGTCACTCACAGAAACGGGTTCAAACATTCCTGTCTTTCACCACATCATGGTGAAATTTCAGTTTCTCCAGACCCACAAACACAGCTTATTTATTGCTGTTTTGCCTGTTAAGCAGTCTGCTTTTAAAGTAAATTGGGTTCTGCTCTAACACATGGGCTAGAATGTTGTCTACTGCAGCTAAGTGCAAGAAGCTAGTCCAGCATCCACATTTAATATGGAGTTTTAATAATGAAAGAGAAAAACTTGAGAGAAATATGCCTAATAAGAGACCTGAAAGAACCTGATCTATTCAGTTTATTGCATTAAAAAAAGAAGCAAGAAACAATTTGAACGTAGCCTGCTAGAATTACCTCTATAAGGTAAAGATAAGATGCCTTGAACTTAGTAAAGGTATAACAAGATCAAGTGCTGGATGTCAGCTATATTCAAACTAGAACCGGGATGGAAATTTTTAAGAGAAGACAGGTTACCAAGGAATGGGTTAAAGTCTCCATCATACATGATTCTTCAGACAGGACCAAGGTCTTTCTAACAAGGGGCCAGTTCAACCACATGTGGAATTCTAAGGGCTGTATTATGCACAAGAGATCACAATACCCCTTTCTGTGAATCAAGTCACTATTATACAATTTGCAGGTTTCCTATGGGAAATCAGCTACAGAATATTTGAAGACACCATATAGACTGCTGAGCTGTGAATCAGCTTAGAATGAAACAGCAAAGAGCAATTCCATTAGATTTTATGAAAGGTATTGCAATCTTTTCTTCTTTCATTGATAACCAAGCATACTGCAGTTCTGAAAAGCAGACAGAAAAGGGAGGAGATGAGCAGAAAACTTATCTAAGCAAAACTGATCCTGAACTAAAAAAACCTTAGAAACTTCCCCCAAATCTTTTTGTTTCTTTTTCTCACCCTAGGTTTGCTTTACTCCTGGCTGGAATGGCTCTTATTCCCATTTCTCTTTCAGCACAGAAATGATGCATTGATTAAACTTCCATCTGATTAAGCACAAGAGCTCCCACTTCCCTTTTGTTGCTTTGTTTCACCTTGCCTATTCTGCCCAGTGTTCCAGATCTGCTCTTCCATTCCATCCAGCCTGCTTTCTTCTTCTTTAAATGTCTACCCATTGGTTTTATGGGCCATCAGTTGGCAACCACACACTTTCATTATTAGAAAGGTATTCCCAATTCTTGAATGAACGCTTCAGGCAACAGAATTCCCCCCTTAGCCTTATTAATGTCAAGTACTACAGTTGCTGTGGTGACCATAAGGTAAATTAAATCGGGTTACTTGGAGGATCTAAAATCGGATCATAGAC
>JBCJKH010050146.1:50360-60744 GCA_039877255.1 Loriculus beryllinus | reverse complement strand
GGTGTCCCTGCTTATGGCAGGGGGGTTGGAACTGGATGATCTTAAGGTCCTTTCCAACCTTAACTATTCTATGATTCCATGATGAGCATTGAGCAGAGGGGAAAAATAGGGAGAGCATTGTGCTTCCCTGGGGAAGCTGCAAAAAACAAGATAAAACCATTTCTGTCAGTTTGGATTGCTGCAGAAGACACCACAGCTTCCTTCCGGCAGAAACTCATTCCAGTCTGATTTTCCAGATTTGACTGAAAGGAACCAAAGGCTTGGAAAAATAAGGTCTAACATGCAAACCCATCTGCTGTGTGCTGAAAGGTGACTTTCTGGCCCACTTGTCCATGCACACAGCTAGATGTCCAGGGGCACACATGCAGAAAGGAGGTAAAACCAGAATTATATGGGTTAAAAACCAAATCATTTTTATTTAACAACACCCAAGATCCTTACCCATGATTTTTTAGGATAACACATTACCCCACAGATAACAAGTCTTCTGCTTCTTCTGCGTGGGGGCTCTGAGACAGCCACCCCCAATTCCCTCTCCAGCTTCCAATAGGGATGAGCTCACTCAGCACAGCCCCTAAGGCAATGTGCTCCAGTGGAAAGCCCTCAGCCTCTCTCAGCCATGCTTCCTGGCTTCCCTCCCATCCCTGCTCTGAGGATGATGGCCCCCCAAAACAGCCGAGCATCTTCCTCACCTTCTTTTTGACAGCTTTTTTTAGAGAAGGAGCAGGGGAGAAGTGAGTGCTGGAAGGAAGCGGATTCTGAGGTTACCTCTAGCAGCACACCAGCTCTTCAACTATTTGCACGACCAGGTTTTGTGCAGTTAACTTTCCCACACAGGCACTGGTTTTAGCTCAGCGTCTTTGCATTATTATTTAATACTGTAAACTCAGGACCAGCCTTTAATGTTTATCCAATTTATATTCAAAATTTACCTCTGACACCTGATGGGCATTGCAAAACGGAAAAGGGGGGACACGGAGGCAGTGGTGTATGGCAGCTCTGTTACTGTCCCCACAACCACACCTGGGGCTGCAGATCCAAGGGCAGCTAAGCCAGCCTGGGAAGGGAGATGTACGCTGCTCTTCTCACTCCTGTCATGTCCTCTGCTGGGTTCCTGCCACTTTAGGAAGGTCTGGTGAGCCCCAATGCTGGCATAAGGTAGGTGGCAGGAGGCAAGGAGCTGTTTGGCATGAAACCACAGTCAGACTGAAATGCTCGCTTGCGTGGAGGCCAGAGTTTGGGGTTTTCAAGGTATTTACCCAGTTGGACCTGGAGCCTGGCACACCTGCACGTACAAAGTTAGGAGAAAGCTGTATGGTACACAATAAGTCTTCACTAAGCAGTCTGCATTGTCAGGAATATAAAAGAGTAAAACTACTTGAACAGCAGGAATAAATCTTAAGGATGAGTCAATAGAGCAGTAAGCCCAGACTGTTTGCTGAGGCCTCATATGATCTTTTGTTGTGTTTATTTTCCCCAAAAGTCAACAAATACAACTGGTGTTTGCCACACAGCGACCTCGCATGAAGGCTGTATTTGTAAATAGCTGTATCAGGCAATCCAGTAAATCCACATTTTTCACATAAACATTCTTCATACATTTTTCGGTATATTTAAAAGCAGAGTCTCAACATATTTACACATCTTTGAAGACAGCATCTCCCCTCCTTTTTCAAAAGTCCTTCTGAGCTCTGCTCAGCTACAGATGGTGTGGGGAGCACCCACAGCCATCACAAGGCCAGTTTTGGATTCAAAACTGCCTGTCCCCCGCATCCCATCTGTCCTCCCTTCCAGCTGACACCATTTCAGTCCTGCAACACCTAGAACAAGGGCAGGGCTTAACAAACCTCCACTGTGCTCTGCTTTCCTTGGGAAGTGCCTAGAGCCACTCACCCCGCAGAAGGATGCGAGTACAGACACATTCATGAGCTTATTTTGGCAAGTCACAGGGTTAACGCACCATGAGAAACAACATGAAGTTGCATCTATGAGCAAGAAGATGGCTTTATAAGGCATCTCCCTGCCAGGTGAGCACTAGAAGCAATAATGACAACCTGTGTAGCTTTGGAAGCTTTCCTAAAGCCTTTCCACTAACCAAGCCCATTCATACACTTCCTGCAAGCATCCAAAACACACGGTACTGCAAGGAAAACCCATCTGAACACAAGAAAGCCTTGTACTAATATAACAAACCCCAACCCTTAAGAATAAAGGCAGATGATACCATTATATGTGTGTATATATATATATATATATATGTATACATGCTCCTTAACAAAATGCCCAGCAGAGGTTGCTGCTAGTTCATGCTCCTGGACCCACCCCCCGTTTTTCCACAAATAGCATCTAGAAGATTTAATCGTTTTCACTGACCTTTTTATAGTCCCAAACGCTTCTCATGCAGAGCCCAATTCTGCACATTTATAGCCTTTCATTGTGTTTTTAAGGATTGTTGGGTTTATAAACAGCTCATTTGACTCTTATTTTTGTTGTGCGGGTGGTTAACATTAGTGAGTGGCTAATGGCGTTTCTGGTTGGAGATGATTGTTCAAAGCTAGTTCACAGACTTTCCACTAGAAGAGTCCTTCCCAAATAGTTATCTGACCAAAGTAATGAAGGAGAGGATTTTCAGAAGTTCTTACTGACTTAGATGTGAGCGGTTAAACCCTCACACCATGTGCTTAAGAGACTAGCATAGAGATTCCCAAGCAAATACTAGCTTAGGTTTGGTCTTTTCCAAACACCATTTTGCAGCAGGCACTTACTTCTACATTTATTCTCCTGCAGACATGTACTTTGCTTGACATAAGCTTGCATCAGTAATATTGGCTTTGTCAAGAAGAGATTTTCTGCCTGAAGAGCTTGCTCAGCAGTTTCACAAACCATCTTCTCCCTCAGTCATGCAGATTATCAGGAGCAAAGAATCACACATCAGCACGGGGAAATACAAGCCACTGGGTAATCCAAACCAGCAGAGAGTAATTTAGCTCCAATTTACACAGAATGAAAGATGTAACATGTGGAGGCAGCTTCAGTGAACCTGTGACGTGTTCATCAGGACATGGTCAGTCAGTGTTTCTAAATAATCAGGACTGAAAGTATGAGGCTATTCTTCACGCAAAGAAAGAAAGACTGGAATGCTGAAGCATAAAAACCCAGGTAAGAGAAAACAAAGGAAAAGCTCTCAGTTCAAAACTTGAGTAGTCACAGAGACAGCAAATGTGAAATTCGGGCAATTTAGGAAAGAAAAAAGAACAACTTCTCTTTGACACAATTCAGCTTGAACTTTTCAGAGTGTAAGGTTGAAGACAGCCACAAATTACTAAATGAAGGGAGGATGAAGAGAAATTCCTGATCTAGGAATGATTGTGCTAGTAGGATTTTATCCATTCACACACGACCATCCAGAGGTGAAATACAGACCAGGGGATAAAGGGATGCAGCAGGCCAAATAGGCCAAGAGGTTTTGAAGGAAATTTTGCATATGTACATGAGGAGAAGCAAGGGAAAAAAAGGAAAACATATATAGAGAATTAGGGGAAAGTGAAACAGGAGACAGAAGCCATAGAATAAACAAATCTGGTATTTCATAGAAAAGCATAGTGAAAAAGACAAGAACATCATTATCCACATACAACTATTTCACATGGAAACTAGCAACAATGGAGCTTCAGTAGAGGATGCAAAAGCAGATTTTCATTTTTCTCAAATAGGTTGTGCAGCTCACAGGATGCAGAGAAGAGGCAGCTATTTAAACGCAGAAACAGGAGTTTATCTTCCCCTCATGTTTTTTCCCAGTCTCCCAACCAAATTCAACCTGGCCAAATACAGCATCAGTTCAGGCTAAATAACATGTTGAAGACATGTTCACAACTACATCATTGAGGCACTGCATTAAGCCCACTTAACTTCTAGAGCATCCACAGCCCAGTGAGGTCACTATTGCTGAAAGGGATTGATCCCTTTGCAATGCCCCAACTTCTCTAAGACAGAATATTAAGCCCTCACATCTTCAGTATTTTTTTATTCATGATGCAGGAAAAAAATATTTCAAAGTCTGAGATGAGCCAGTAACTTGTGGGTAAAACATTCAGCTTTGTGGGAAACTGGCTGAACAGAATTCAGTGAACCCAGGGATCCAGAAGAGGAACTCAGATTTAACTTAAAAATTAGTTAAAAGTAACAGCAAATAACTCCTTAGCTTCTCCAAGCTGAATGCTGCAGCTGTCCTTTAGTGTTAATCCAGGTACTGCATAAGACCATGCTTTTATCTGCTCTTGTACATTAAGCGAGCATGTACTGGTGACACTGCAGACCACCACCAGCATGTCTCCTTTCCTTGCATAGGTGCTGGAGTTGCATGGAGAGCAGGTAAAGAGCTCAATTCAATTCAATTCTTTTGCTAAAGCCAGCTAGAGAAAGCAAGAGCCATTCTCAGGGAGACTGTCCCTTCCTCCCAAGGGCCAAGCAGTCTATGGCCAAAATGAGACTTCTAGGCTCCACACTCACCTTCCACTATTGCCTTTCATTCAGGCTGGCGGGGCTGAACCCATCTCTGCGAGTACTGCTGCAGATGTAACTCATCTTGTACCAATATTTAATGAAAAATGCATTATAGTACAAGAGGGAAGATAAGCATTCTCAAAAGAAGTCAAGAGTTGTCAGAACACACATAATATCAGCTTAAAAGCATCATTAAAGCACCAGATGCATTGCTGCCATCATGAGAAAATTAAATACCAAAATAAATGGCACAGCACACATTCACAGCCACAAGACCTGTCCCAAACTGATCTATTTCAGCTGAGCAAAACACAGAAAGGAGTATTGTACAGGCAAACAAAAAGGTCTGTATTAATGATCAGCAGCTCACTCCTCATATCACATTTCTAAGTAGACAAAGGTTCACGTCCCCAAGTGAAAGCCAGTGCTGGGCTGCGAGTCTCCCTGGCATACACCATGGAGAAAGCAGCCCTGCCATTTATTCCCAGCAGGGTTACAGGTTACACAGCGGCAGAGCAAAGGCTCAGCATGTTGGTTTGACCAGTGAGCTGAAGTGACTGCAGATGCTGCAGGAGAACAGCTGCATCTGGATCTGGAATGATGCTGCTGAACACGCCAACTGCAAACCCCGGCACAGAAAAGGGCTTCTGGTGCTCACCTGTAACAGTCTTGTTTCATGGAGGAGCTCCGGCAGGTATGAGCCTGTACTCCTACAGCCTCATCTCACTCATACCCTCCTGCAGTGGCAGCGTCTTAGAAATCACTGGTAGCTTTTTCACGACTTAAATTAACCATATGATTACAAAGAGACAGATGCACTTACAGGTAAAGATCCAACCAAACATACACATCCATTCCCCGATACATTAACTGGATTATTTAGAATAAAAGCATGCTCTTTGGGCTTCAAAAGTAGCAAGAAATAAAACCCACCCACCTTCTGACCAGTGATGGACTTGTGGTAGTTTATGAATCTACCAAACCCTACTAACTCACCTTGTTCCAAGAGATCAGGTGTAGTTTTGATGGACAAATTACAGAATTTTGTCAAAAGCATTAGCACAAAGCATTTTTAGGTTTATTTAAATAAAAATTATAATTTATACAAGACTTTTTAAACAAACAAGATTTTCTTAAAAAATGTACAGGGCAAATAATTTCATTATTTCAATTCTTCATACAGTATAAGTCTTTTGTCAAACAAAAGTTACACTGATAATGAATTATTTACAACTTCAAAATATAGACTCGAACTTCAGACATAAAAATTTTAACATCCATTCTATTTCAATGATTAGTAGAAATTAAACATCTGCCAAAATGTACAGAATTCAATAAAAACTACCAGTGGTTTTAATACAAGTGTAAGTAGCTGAAAAAAAAGCACATCCTTTCATCTCCTCATGAGTGGGTAAAATCTCTTTTCTCTTTTTCTGCAGGAACAAGGGTAGGGTTTTCTGCTGGCATCCTGTGTGATGTTGCTACTACAATAGCTTGTTTCATTCAATCTTGCCTCACAAAAGCAACAGCGCACAGAAAGGCATGATTTCATATTTCAGCTGTTTGTGACTTTTGAATTTAAGTGGTCACCCATAAAGAATTAAAGCAGTCAGTTTTCATCTCCCTTTTTTCTCCTCTTCTCTTTAAAAGGGACTCAAACTAACCAATGCACTTCTAAAGAAGTTAAATCCAATTAGGTGTCAATGATCCAGCAATGAACCACAGGCATCAACAGAACTGCAAATATAAACAGCAAACAGACAGACAGTGACAAGAACACCACTTTCTGCTATTAGAAGCACTTTACATTAAGTGGTATGACCCAGCCTGTTACTGAAGTACACCAGGCTGGCTATACTGCAAAACTATGCGGGAAGATTGGAATTTGAGGTGACAGCTTCAGTGTAATTATACAAGTCAAGTAGATATTTACTCACTGCTCACTCCTGCCTGCCTCCAAACCTGAGAGGGCTTAGCAGGGAGCAATGAGTAAACACACCGAGGTTACCTTCTAGTCTGAATCATGTATGCCACAGAAGGGGTTATGGAGCAGGAAGCTGGACAGCCCAGTGTAAAATGAACATTGCAAAATATGTACATTGATGTTTGTCAGTTATATTACAACTTCATTAAAAAAAAAACAAAAAATCCAGTCTCTTTTCCATAGATTAGAATGAAACAACGTTGCATTGCAGTTTGCACTAGGTTTACTGCTTTGAGAATCGCCAACTTTTAAATTTACACTGCTGACGTGCAGATTAATTTCAAACATCAACACATCAGATTTCATCAGAAGTTTCTAATTACTTTGCCTAGAAAAAAAACCATTTAAGAGCATATTGTACATGAGGCATTCCAGTCTGGGGAAAGCATCATTATTTTTCTCCTCCCCTTCTGAAGCCCGGGTATGGTTAATTGTCCTGGCACCATCAGCACAGGACCTATAGCTCCTCCGGGAACCAGAATCTAGGACAACCCTATATACTAGGGTCAACCAGTGAAGGGTGGAAGGGGGAGGAGGTAATAAGTGCAAGCCAACTGATTTCCTACTGAAACTACTGTTATGATCAGAGTGAAGGTAAAAATTACACTTGAAAAATGATACAAAAATAAGAAAAAGAGCATGCTCTCTGTAAAAAATATAGTTTTCTGTTTCTTCAAAAAAAAGGACAACCTTGAACACACCCTAGGGATTCTTTTTCTTAAGACAAAATGAATGAATCTGATTAAGATTTATATAACATTAAGCGATTTTAATGCCTATTTGTTAGCCACACTTACTATTCAAGGAAGCTTCTAGAAAGGAAAGCCAAATGGTAATACACAGCAATTACAAAAAGAGATTAACTGATTTCAAAGTAGGTTTGATGAGAAAAAAAATCAAGATCAAGAATTTTTACTTAAACATAAAACCTGAATGTGTAAAGTGAAAAAACCATGAACTGTCAAGCTACATCCATATTATATGGTGGCAAAATGGATTCCCCACCAGCTTCACTAATATTTTGTTTTCAAGCCCTAAGTTACACCATACCTAAGGAGGTGTTAGAAATGAACCCCTTTTTCAGGACATGTAAAGACATCTTCAAGTGCTACTCTAAAGGGAGAACTCAAAAATAGACATTATGGTGGATTCTCACCCATTCTTGTCCACATTTCTAGCCAAGGCAGTTTCACCCACCAGTGTTTCACTTTACCCAACCAAATCACAATGTTCAACAGTATTTATTCACATCAAGTTCATATTAAGTTCTTCATGTCATACCTCTCCATGGCCAGACTGAAATAAGGTTTGTGCAGTTTGACTGCCACTTTCATTGCTGCTGCATTTGTTGAAAGACTTAAATTAGTCTGTGCTAAGAGTTGAACACCCTTTGGTGCTTGTCTTCCCTCTCCCTCCTTCATTTGACCCCTTTCCCTATAAAGAAAGAAAATCCCCATTTGAAGAAAAAAAAAGGGAAAAAAAAGAGAAAAAAACCCCCATGAAATTAAGTCCCATTTTCACGTAAGAATTTGCATCTCCATTGCTTTTCTGGGGACGTTCATATAACGTCTGAAGGCATCCATACTACTCAATTCAAACAACACAGCAAAGGAAAAGACACGTGGAAAGGCTTGGCATAACTCCTACTGTGCTTTCTTGAAAATGCTAATAAAATTCTAACCTCTCAGATGGGTGCTATTATATAGAGTATAAAAGCTTTCTAATATTAAAAACAAAGGTCAACGTGTGCTTTGCTGCTAGACAGGCCTGAGAGAGTTTGGAGGAGCACAGCCTTTGCGTTTTACCTTGCAGTTGGCTTTAATTGTTAACGGAAATCTAATTCTGCAAGGGGAAAGATGGCAACACAGCAATGCCCCTAAAATTACACTTTATTTATTTATTTATTTAATTACGTTTTATTACAAGCTAACTCCAGAGAAAAGCTAAATTAAAAGTCATGTCTCTTAATTATTCCCACCTTCCCCACCACAAAAAGCCTGCAAGTCTTGAATGCATTAACATACAAACACCTTGTACATACAACATGTACAAGAGTTGAGCCCTTCTATGGCAAGTATCTACAGGAATACAAATATACTATGCCTAACATTTTAGGAACAACATTTTGGTGCCCTCTTTTATAAAAAGTATCTGCCTGCCTTCCTTCCCCTTACTTTGGTAGCTAGGAAAGGAAGATACATAGTTACAAACTTTCTCCTCCAATTCACTTTACAAGCAATTCGAGCTTCTGTGTGTAGGAAAAACTGAACTAACCAAATCAGTAAAATATCTGTGATGTGAGAATTAGCAAGAAGGGGTTATTTTAAACACAGTTATAAATACAGAAATACTAAGAAGCTAGTACTTCCTTGGTGTTGCTCTCAGTTTTAGTATATACTCAAGTGAAAACTCTTGATTTGAAGAAAAAGACTTCAGGCTGCTGCAGTCATCATTCTCACATCTCAGGTTAAAAATAATTAAGCTAAAGACAAATATATCCCTAGGGATATGAGTGGAGTTAAAGGGATCAATCCGCTTCATTTGTTACCTAGTCATTTCTCCATGCTTTTAATGTCAGTAAATAAACATTAAAAGTGCTTAATGTGCAAGGCTAATAGTGATGATAGCACTTCCACTGTTTTGTTTCATTGTTTTTTGTTCTTTTTTTTACAAAAACCTTAAAAACAAACATGAAGGCATATATAAAATACACTTGATTTATGTAACAGATAGAATATAAACGACCAGACAAGAAAAATTATTGCAAAATAGATGAGGATGTTCATTTTTTTCACTACCAAGTTGTAAAATAAGAAAGTTTCCTTTAGATCTTCTAAGATAAGATACTAGCTCTCGCTGCTTGATGATGCAGAGGTTATTTTCACATATTGGTTGAAAATTGTCTCAAATGCTTCATCTCTGTGTACCATGGCACCAAACACCAAAGGCTAAATGACAGAACAAAGAAAAGATTTTATCAGTCCAGAAAACAAAACTCTTCCTCTAGGTATAGGAACATGAGATGAACTGTACTCGAAGTACATTAATAAGGACATAAGAATCCTTTTCTCTACTAGAACCTGGAATACATGGCAGAGTTTCTAATATTTTTCATTTGGCCATCTTCTTCCTAAATCAACCATGGCATAAAATGTATCTGCAGAGTTTATGAGCAAAGGACCATGAAGTCAAACACAGCAATACAGGTACAGCCATCTACTTACTTTTTGTGTAGACGGTGTTGATACAGCAATACCCATCCCTGATCCCGGGAGAACAGAGAGCACTTTATACTAAAAATGAAAACAAAATAGGTGAAGGATATCTTACATCCTGAACAACTGCAGTAGGTGCTGAGGAGGTTACAGAACCCATCATCGCTATGTCCTCCCAGCCATAACCAACAGACATCTATTAAAAACAGGAACAGGACAGACATTGCTCTTTGACCCCAGAGTTACTGGGTATAGTGAGCCCCTGCCTCTCCTCTGCCTCCTCCCAAGTGCTGCGGCAGCACCCGGCTTGATTGCCAGAACCAGTCCCGGCCCCAAACCGAGCACCCCCATACCCCTTGCACTTGGGAGCTAGCTCAGCCACGATGCCAGGCACCACTTGTCTACGGAATTAATAACTGATACTGGAGGATTGTAAGCATCATTCTTGAAGTAATGCTGACTCATTGTTTAGTAGTTCTTTACTGCCATGAAGGTGCTTTTTCATCTGTGTGGGTTTTTTAATGAAGATGAGACAGGGATCACGCAGCCAGGCATAAAAATGTCGTGTGCCTGGTTTCAGTTTGAGGGTGAGAAACAGGGGGTGAGAAGGCCAGGTTGGATGGAGCCTTGAGCATCCTGGTTTAGTGGAAGGCATCCCTGCCCATGGCAGGGGGGGTTGGAC